>PITA01006395.1:69280-100746 GCA_004023965.1 Spilogale gracilis | reverse complement strand
GAGAACAAAGTCTGTATGTCCTTTCTTACTACTTGTATTTGATACTGTACTGGGGCTCCTAGCCATTGCAATAAAGGTACTATCATATCTAACACTGACATATTGAAAGTTGTCCTCATGATTGAGAACAAAGTCTGTATGTCCTTTCTTACTACTTGTATTTGATACTGTACTGGGGCTCCTAGCCATTGCAATAAAGCAAGAAAAAGAAGTAAAAGCTGTAAAGCTTGGAAAGGAAGAAGTAAAACCCTCTATTTTTGCCAGACATGATTTTTTTACATAGAAAATCTTAAGAAAGCTACAATACAACTACTAGAACTTAAAAATGAACTTTAAGAGGCCAGAGTAATTTAGAAAGGCCACAGTGACTTTAATAAGTAAATTTAGAAAGAACACAGAATATAAGGTCAAATGTATTTTTATAGATCAGCAAATGGGAAATGCAATTAAGAATCTAATTCTGTATTAGCACCACAGAACATAAAATACTTAAGAGATGGATCAGAGATCCAAACATAAAATCAAAACTATGAAACTTCTAGGGGAAAACACAAACTTGAGTTAGGAAAAGATTTCCTAGAAACAGGATAGATGGCACTGAACAGAAAGAAAAAATTGATAGAATGGAATTAAGAATTTTTGCTGATCAAGTTACCATGGCAAGAACAAAGAGGGAAGACACATATTAGGGGAAAAAATGTATATTACACATCTACAAATCAGTACACAATGGATAAGACTTGAGCAGGTAGTTCATGAAGAAAGACGTATAGTCAATAAACACATGGAATTGCTCAGTACGATTACTCTTCAAGGAAAACACAAGAGTACAAGATACCATTTTACCCCAATGGCTAAAAGTAAAAAAGACAACACTAATGGTTGGTGAAGATGTGGAGAAACTGCTGGTGGGAGTATAAAATACACAGTTACTTTGGAAAATTTTCTGGTAGTTAGATATAAAATTAGCTGTACACCTGTGCTGTGGCCCAGAAATTCTACTTCTAGGTATTTATGCAAAAGAAATGAAAACCTATGCCCACAGCAATTTTATTTTATTTTTTAAGATTTTTTAATTTATCTATTTGACAGAGAGAAACACAGCTAGAGAGGGAACACAAGCAGGGGGAGTGAGAGAGGGAGAAGCAGACTTCTCGCCAAGCAGGGAGCCTGATGTGGGACTCGATCCCGGGTCTCCGGGATCATGACCTGAGCCGAAGGCAGTCGCCCAACCAACTGAGCCACCCAGGCGCCCAGCAATTTTATTTATTTATTTATTTATACCAGCCCCAAGCTAGAAAGAACCGAAATATCCATCAACAAAAGGGTAAATTATGGTATAAGTCACTTAAATACTACTAGCAAGAAAACAGAATTAACTACTAATAAATACGGCAACAAGAACAAATCCCGAAAACATCATGTTGAGTGTAAGGAACCAGACAAAATAATATGAACTGAATGATTCTATTTATATAAAATTATAGAAGGGGCAAAATTTATGTTACAGAAATAAGAACAGTTGTGTCTATGGGGGTACATTGTAATTTTCTGGAATGATGGAAATGTTTGGTGTGACCACAGTAGTTACATGGGTATATATGTTTATCAAAAATCATTGAATTGTACGTTTAAGCGTAGGCATTTCATTGTGTGTATATTTTACCTCTATCAAAACCAAATCAACAGTTAACTATATGCCATTAAAACAGTGACTTAGGGAAGTTAAAAATACGAAGTTGGGCGAAAATTATAATGAAAAACAAACAAAATGGGTGGAATATTTATTTATTTATTTATTTGTTTGTTTGTTTGTTTGTTTATAAAGTGAATGTGCTGGCATAGGGGAAAGGCATAGGGAGAGTGAGAGAAAGACTCTCAAGCAGGCTCCATGCATGGCCAATGGAGAGCTTGGCTGGGCACACCACCTCATGACTGACTCATGACCTGAGCAGAAATCAAAAGTTGGGCACTTAACCAACTGAGCCACTCAGGTGCCCCATCCTAGGCATTGTTTTAAAAAAAGAAAAATATATATAAATAGTGGAAAGGAAGAGACAGAATTATCATTACCTAGAAAATACTTAGAAAATATAAACAAATCAAATAAAAAATTTTTAGAGCTAATATGAATTTTTGGTAGTCTGGTTACGTATATTTGCACACACACATGCATATCAATATTGTATCATACGACATATGCATGCATGTATATACATACATACATATATGCATGATGATTTCAGTATATATATATATGAACCAACATAAATCAGCTAGAAAATATAATAAGAAAAAAGATCCCTTTCACAGTTAACCATAAAAATATACAGAGACCTAGGAATTAATTTGTCAAGAAATAGGACTGTATGAAGAAAGCAGCAAAACTTCCTGAGGGACAAGAGAAGACTTGCATAAGTGGGGACAGACCACATTTCTGGATGAAAAGACTCAAAATTATGTATTAACTAATTATAATGACAAAATTTTATAACATGATAAAAATTCCTCTAACTTACTCTTTAAATTCTTACCAAAATTAGGTTAGGTTTTGGGAATATGACAAGATGATTCTAAAGTTTAGATGGAATCATGAACATTCAAAGCTATCTAAAAAATATTTTAAAAAGTAATGAAGGGAGAATTGCCCTGTAAGTTATTAAACACATTATAAAGCTGTGATAATTTTTTTTGTGTGGAATGAGTTAAGAAATAGATTATCAGATCATAAGAGAATTAAAAGTCTAGGAACAGTCATTAGTGTATGTAACATATCAGTATATAATGAAGTTACAAATTTGAAATTAACAGAAAAAAACTATATTATAAAAAAATAGCATTGAGTAGGGCACTTGTAAATGTATATTAGAAAAGACATTTTGGAATTTTCCTGCTCCAATTGCTCTTCACGATGTGAAATTCCCATCCTCTGCAGATGCTTCCAATTTGCTCCATTACCTCTTTGTACAAATTTCTTTCATATTCTTTCTTGGATCCAGCTTTAATTTCTTCCTCCCCAATTTTCCCTTTTCTGGATCTGTTTTCCAGCTGATAATTCTTTCCCTTTCCAGTCAGTGTAAGACTTCACAAATCTTTTTTTCTTCTCCACGAACCTCCCTCTAAAAAGCCTTATTACTACTGGGTTGGACCAAGTCATCTTTTTAGAGGGGGTGTTAAAGGTGGAGTGAGAGAATGAGCTCACTTAGTGAATGTGGTCATTCTTCGGAATTTCCTTTGTGGGTCTGAAGGAGAAGAGGCTGTGGATACTCAGGTCTTGATATTTTTGTCACCATCAGAGTTGAACAAACTTGGGGCCATTTGTGAACTGGAATGCATTCATCACAAATGAAACCAAGACAGTGGTTTGAGGCTTCGTGGGTACTGCTAAGAGTGCTCCGAGGCTGTCAGAGGTGGGTGGAGGAGGACTGGCACATAGACATGACTTCTTAAATATGCTTCCATCGCAGCAATATTTGTATGTTGAGGATACCCATACAAGTTACAAAAATGCTACAAAAATGTTTGAAGATCACTCCTTAAGAAAGTGCTAATTAATTATTAATTAATTGTCATTAATCAAACAATAAATATTTTCCATAGAAAACTGTTTTAAAAAGCAGTATGAATTTTAAGTTAAAGCTCCAAAGCCACTTAACATTAGTTCTATCTGAGTGGTGGGAAGTGAATAGTAGATTCACTTTTGCTTATCTTTATTTAAAACGTTTCATAGTGATAACATTATCGTTAATTGTTTTCATTTTTATAACTTTGAGGTATCATTTAGATACAGTAAAATGCACAAATTTTAAGTATATAATTTGATGACATTTCACATCTATATACACCTGTGTGACCACCACCCAGATCAAAATACAGCCTATTAATGTCACCCCAAAGAGTTTCCCCGTGGCCACTGCCAGTCAATAGTCCCACTCCCCATGTCCCATTAGAGATAACCACTCATTTGACTTAGTTCAGGTTAATGTTTGCCTTTGTAAAAACTTCTTGTAAATGGAATCATATAGTATGTACCTGTTTGGTCCAGATTATTTTGCTCAACATAATATTTCTGAGATGCATTCATATTGTTGTCTGTTATAGTATATTTTCTTTAAACCGGTGATAGTCCATTTAATGGTTATATCACAATTTGTTTATTCTTTCTTTTGTTGGACATTTGGATTATTTACAGTTTTTGCTATTAAGAATAAACTGGCCCTTGGTGGCGCCTGGTGGCTCAGTTGTAGATCATGTGGCTTCTTGAACTCAGGGTCGTGAGTTCAAGCCCTATGTTGGGCAAACAGAACAAAAAAAAAGACACTCAAAAAGAAAAAAAAAGTGGCTCTGTGCAACCTTGTATTTTTTGGGTGGACATATCATCCTTTTCTCTTGGGCAGATGCCTAGAAGTAGGATTACAGGATATCTGCATCTTTTAAGTTCTCAAGACTTTGCCAAATTTTTCATCAAAGTGGTTGCATGAATTTACTTTTCAATCAGCAATACTTGAGAGTTGCCCATTCTCTTTTCTCTCTACCACTGTAAAGTTCAAACAAGGCAGACTTTTCCATACAGGAAGACCAAAACTAAACCTGGAGGAATGTGGCAAAACCAGCTGTCATGCCCAGTATTCAATCCAAGAGAAATATACAGAGAACAACAGCATTGGTTGGGTTGACAGTTGTTCTTGGTGTCTGTGTTTCTGTTGCAAACCCCAGAGGAGCGTGGGAGATGGAGGTGTGTGGAAAGCCAGTCTCAGGTAAGGACTTCCAGACATTAGATAAGAGGTCAGGTTCCCAGGTGAACTTGTTTCAGCTCTTCAGAAAACCAGAGGATCTTGGGTAAAAGGGATATATTCCTGAACTGACCATATGCTGAATGCTTAGATGATTCAGGTTTCATCTGATGTTTATCCCAGCATTTGGATTGCTGTTGCTTTGCCTTTCTGGGCACCCAGAGTAGGAAGCTCTTGAGATGCCACTAAACCTGGGCTAACTTGAACTTGCAAGTAGAACTTCCAATAGATATGGTAGAAATGATATAGACTGGGATGTCAATATCCAAGCCCAATATCCAAGCCCAAGTGTACAACTGAACCAAATGCTGGGGCACAGTTTTCTAGGGAGGAAGATAAGTGTATGGAGGAAGTGAGGTCGATAAATGTGTGAACCTTAGTGGGTGTTGCTTGCCAAGACAAGTGGAACCATCTGAACTGAGTAGCTGTTGGTGAGTCCTAGTAATGACAGTGACAATGAGGCCAGGTTTTCAGGTATAACTTCCATATAGTTTACTTACCTTTGGTCTGTTTCATGCTCATAGTCTGGCTCTTTAGGCCTCCCTGGATGATGCAGAAGTTTATTACTGACGACCCACATGAAAGATTTCAGCTAATTCTGACTCTACTTCTAAAATATATCTTGAGTCCTTTTGCTTCTTTCCAATTCCATTGCCATCACTTTAGTTGAAGCCATGATCTATATTCTTCAATGTATTCTGACAGCCTCTTCGCCAGTTTCCTATCAACTTCTGACCCACTCAAATTCATTCCATAAAGCATTACTCATTTATCATGTATTCCCTTTCTTAAAATCATGTTGAAGTTTCAGGAGCATATATTTGAAGGATATATTTGTAGATAATGTGGATATCAGAAAATGTGCCAGTTTGGGAGTCAGAAGACTCAGATTCTGATGCTGGCACAACCACTAACTAGTTGTATGACTGAGCAGTCTCTCCTCTACACCCCACCCCATGTCTCAGTTTCCTTATATGTAAGTTAAAGAATAGAGTCAAACAGTGAAGTCTCTAGGGACCTTGTAGGTCTAACATTCTGTGATACTTTGTGGGGCTAATTCAAAGGATTTTCCTTGAGTTCTTTCCTGGAATGAAAAAAAGGGAGACCATGGATGGGATTTCAGTCAGCTCTTCCACCTCTTCTGAGAGATGCCTGGCATCCTTGCAGTCTTAAGACAATTCCCATACACTGAAGAAAGCCATATGAAAATATTTCAAGAGCATTTCCTCTTTTCAGCAGGTGTGTCTCAGGACTGAATGTTCCCTGTGGTTTTGCACTGCGGATGTTAACCGTTGTCAAGTTCTCTGTGCTTCACTGCACACTTTATCTCAGGGTTGTGTGGATTCTCAGAAGCCCCCCCAATCTGGGTCTCTTGGTAGAAGGCAGGTCCTTAAGTTCCATGGAGTGTGACTGCTATCCTTTGTTTCATGGAGTCATTCCTGCCATCAGGATTCTGACTGAGTGGTGAATATAGACATATATTCAATTATCCAGTTATGGTTTTTAAAATATAAATCTGATGGCACAGAACTATTCACATGCACTATATAAATGTTAGTTTCCTTCTTTTAATTTTGTATGATAGTTTAGTAAGTTGCACTCATTGAGGGAACCAACTTGGTGAGGGGACATGGGATCTCTTTGTTCTATCTTTGCAGCTTCCTGCAAATCTTTGTTTCAAAATTTTTGAAAAAATAAGTCTTTACAAGGTGGTTAACAGGACTTTCTAGGGCTGATTCCATAATATCCAACAATAACACAGTTGTCTGAGTTGGAGCTTTTATTTCCCCCTCCCCAAAGCACAATGTAGATTACCTCACAATGCAGTGGTTTTTCATAATTTCTGCTATGAAGGTTGGTCTCCAGAATTTTACTTTTGAAAGCTCAGCCTACACATTCAGTGGCCTGTGTGTTTATGTTGTTTTGATTAGCACCAAGGCCAGTCTTAGCAATAGCATTTCATGTGCTGTTCTTTCTGGGTCCTTGGATACCACGCTAGCTCCCATCTTTCTTTTCTCTGTTTCTAGGCTCAGCCTTCCGTGGCTCTATGTAGACAGAGGGCTGTGGATTGGCCTGGCCAATGCCTTCCCAGACCTCTGAAGGAAGAATATACAAGTGACTGCTGGGATGTAGGGTGAGGTGAGTGAGCCCAGTAGTCATTTGGAGATTCAATCAATTGAGAACCCATTCTTCTGTAGATTAGGGTGGAGGGTATCAACGGATGAGCAGAAGGTGCTGAAGGAAAGAAGGATTAACAGTACCCCAAAGATGTCCACGTCTTAATCTTCAGAACCTGTGAATAAATCAGATCACATGACAAAGGGAAATTCAGGTTGCTGATAGAATTCAGGTTGCTACTCAGCTGATCTTAATATCCTGGGATAGTCTTAATATCCCGGGATCTCCTGGTGGGCTCAATGTTATCCCAGGGGTCCTTGAAAGTGGAAGGGAGAAGCAGAAGAGGAGAGTCAGAGGAAGAGAAGTGATGAGGAAGAAGGCTCAGAGAGGTGCTACATTGCTTTGAATGTGGAGGAAGGGGCCATGAGTCAATATACAGGGGTGGCCTCTGCCAAGCTGGAAAAGGTAAGCCAATTAATTCTGTCCAAAGCTTTCACAAGGGAGCACACTTGATTTTAGTCCAGCGAGACCTCTCTCAGATGTCTGACCCACAGAACTATAAAATAGTAAGTTTGTGTCATTTCAAGCCACTGACTTTTAGCCATTTGCCATAGCACAGTAGAATACGGACCCCACAGAAAACCTATGCACTATGGCTGTACATGATGTTTCAGGATAAGAATTAGTTGAGGGTGGCCTGGGAACCAGGAAACAGAGAGGAGTCTTAGGGCTGGGCTGGAGTGAAATCTGAGACAGGAGGTAGTGGTTGGGAAGCAAGAGAAGCCCAAGTTTTAAGGGCACGGTGTTAGAGAGAAGGACAGTGCAGTGCTGGGAAGGATTGAGTTAAGCATCAGGAAAAGAGAAGGTCAACTCAAGCAGTCAGAGAAGCAGTTTGGGAACTTGAAGCACATGGGTAATAGTGCAGAGGTGACACTTCGGTGAGGGAAGTATATGTGGGGAGAGGCGGGGTACATTAGGCTGGGGCGCAGAGTAAGGGGATGGAAAGAGCACAGGGCTAGGAATCCAGGAGTCTGGATTTTAGCCACTTTGCTAAGTCTCCTGGGCCTCGGTTTTCTGACACGTAAGATGAGGGGCTCAGAGTATCAGGACTGTTGTCCAGGTTGAAACAAAAATGACACGATTTGCTGAAGGACCTTAGTGAGCTCTTTAGAACTAACCTGAGTGTAGTTGTAACATTTCAGCTATGTCCCTGAGTCAGTGTCTTTGGACACAGCTCAATGTGGTACATGTAAATGACAGTGGAATAGGGCTTCCCCCTTAGGGGAATAACTCAGCTCCATTGGTGAGTGTTCATTGTATTACTTCAATGTAGCAATAATGACTATGGCACACGCAAGTCTCCTGCCATCGGAATATTTTGCATTTACAGACTTGTATGTATGGGAGGCTTCTCAGGGGACAAGTTGAAGATTTAAAGTTGACCAAACAGAGAAACATAGGGCCATGGATCCCCAACTCTCTCTTAAGTCTTAAGCATTAAGTATTCCAGAATCCTGAAATACTGAGTTCAGTAAAAATGTCTTTGCATTCTGTTTGATTTTGTACACTTTTCAGTTTCTCACAAACCTTTTACTGACAGAGCATCGTAGCATCTGCCAGCGATAGGGCACCCAGAGGGTTTGGCAGCTTGTGGGTGGGAGTTTCAGGGTTTGGGGACTTGGCAGCAGTTAGATTGGGCTGTTGGTGTGGGAGGATGGAACTGTGTATTGATGATGGTCTTGGCTTTTCCTAAATCACAATTGCATCATATGAGATAGCTGAATTTATGTTGAGCTTTACAAAAGCCTCCTGGGAAAAGGGCAAAACTGGTTTTAGTGCGTAAGAAGTTTATTTATGGCAATTATGGTACCAAGCTGAGATTGGAGACTGTTGAGAATCTGGACCATTTTCTGGTGGAGGAAAAAAATGATTTTACTTTTATAAGTAGGGATCCTATAGTAGAATTGTTTTGTACTTGTACTGATTTTTGAAAGTCTTCTTGTCATTTCCATAGGGCAGCAGGTAGGATATTCTTATCATACTAATTCAGAAAAGGGTGGCTTCTGAAAAGAAATATGAGGGGGGGAAAAAGAATAAGAGTGAATGGAAAGAAAATGGCCAACTCCTGGGGAGATGTTTTGAGGATGTCAAGTACGGTTGGCCAGGTTTCTTATGACTCATCTGCACAGCAGAACTGTATGACTGGTCCTCCTGGAAACACAGGGTCACAGCTTTCTGTAGTATTGAGATGACTAACAGAGAAGGGGGCTACAGGTTCCATCTCAGGTTTGTCAGAGGCGCATAAATATGACTTAGGTGTTTGATTTGATTTTTTAACTCATAGTTCCCTGATTTCTAGTGATAGGATGCCAGGGAAGAGAAACTGTATCAAATGATTTTTTTTTTCCAAAAAAAGATTAGAAATAGAGCTCACCTCAGTCACTCTTGCACATTGTTCTAGAAAATGGGTTACTTTTGGTAAGGTTCTGTCAAGAATTCTCCCGATGTACTTCAGTATAATGTAATCTATCATTTGACAACTGTGCTAAGCACTTTAACTTTTTTTTCAGATACTTCTTTCTACTAAACTCTGTAAAACCTTCTTTTCCCCTCCTTTAATGGAATCTTAAGTAAGTATAAAAACATATTGGTTATTTTTGATGAGTAAAGTTGAGTCTAGTCCAGTTTAAAACTTTCCCCCAAATCCATTGCTCAGGGGACCCCAAAAGTAGTTTGGAAGGGGGGTTTGGAAAAAGAGGGAGGGAGGGAAGGAGGGAGAGAGAGATAGAGAGATAGAGACAGAAATGTTGAGAAATAGACATATAGAGATAAATAGAAGATATAGATGATAGTAGATAGATAGATAGATAGATAGATAAGGAAGAAAGGAAAGAAAGAAAGAAAAGGAGAGAAAAGGAAAGAAAGGAAAGAAGGAAAGAAGGAAAGAAAGAAAAAGAAAGAAAGGAAGGAAGGAAAGAAAGAGAAAGAAGAAAGAAAGAAAAAGAAAGAGAAAGAAAGAAAAGAAGGAAAGAAGGAGAGAAAGAAAAGAAGGAAAGAAAGATACAGTGGGCTTCTAAGATACTTCCTTCCCTTCTCTATGTCCTGTAGATAATTCATGACTGGGGCAAGGAGCTGTTGGATAGGGGAGGTAACAGTAGTCCTACACCCTTGACTACCGGCCAGTTGTAGGAAGTTACCCTCGTCACTGTTTCTATCGGTTTCTAGCAGTCTCTGCTGATGTAATGGTCTCCATATGATGGTTTCTTGTTCAGGCCAACATGGTCCACTCTGTCAATGAGGACTTTCTTAGAGAGGGGCAGTTCTGCCCTAGTTCATGCCTCCTGTCTTCTCCCTGGTAAGGTGTCCCCTCATTTGTCCTGGCTGTCTGGATAGCTCTTTTTGTCTCTTTGACCCTCATCTATTGTGTGGTCCTTGCTGTGAACCAATGGAAATTAATGGGATTTTCTTCCCTACCTTCTGTCAAGAAACTGAGGTGAGGTGCCACACATCTTTTCCTTCCCAGGATTGCTACTCTGTAGTTCCTTGAAGTGTTATTGCAAGGCTACTCCAGGAAGCCTCTTGCCTTCAGAGATCTATAGTGTGGGCACAGTCTCTGTGTTCAAGTGCATGCCCTGGTCTTCAGGCCAAGCCCACCCTCGAACACACACACCAGTGGTGGTTCTCCCTTCTTGTCATTCCCCTCAAGTCTGGCAGGAGTTCTTTTAGAGCAGTGCATCTCTCCTTCCAACAAACTTGGTTTTGTAGGACAGGGAAGATAAAATTTCCTCACAGTAAGCAAGACTGGGGACTCCATTCCCTCTCCTCTTCTTGCCCAGGCTCGGAAGAGGTGTGATGGTTGGGCTGATGGCTTCCCGTCATAGTTTTAGTTTTGACTACTAGAAAGCCATGAGGGAGATGTCTGTCCCTTTGGTATGGAGACTCAGTGCCTGTAGATTTTATCTACGGACCGTAGGGCCAGTACTAGGGCCATAGGAAAAATGCCACTCAACCTCCTGGCATACTAACATCTGTTTTTGTTTTGTTTTTAAAGATTTTATTTATTTATTTGACAGAGAGAGAAATCACAAGTAGGCAGAGATGCGGGCAGAGAGAGAGGAGGAAGCAGGCACCTGCCAAGCAGAGAGCCCAATGCGGGCCTCGATCCCAGGACCCTGAGATCATGACCTGAGCCGAAAGCAGAGGCTTTAACCCACTGAGCCACCCAGGCGCCCCAACATCTGGTTTTATATATGATTACATGCTCCTGTCATTTGGTGGCCTTTCATTGTTATGGGATGCTATGGTGGGTTTTTTGTTTTATTTTGTTTTGTGCCTGTCAATTCATATTTCTAGAAAAATCATAGAAAACAATGCTTTATGAAAAATAATATAAGGCTCTGTTTACTTCAGTACTGACTTGCTTCCTAGAAAATATTTGATTTCCCTGGCTAGATGCTATAAATACAGTAGGATGTTATATTTATATTGTTCATTATAATAGGAATTTCCTTCTGTAAGTCAGATCATGATCTTCAAGATGTGTTCCATGTAACAAAAGCCTACGGGGGCAGTAGAGTGCATATAGGGGTCACACTGAGTTGGCTAGAAACAGCAACTATATGAGGCCAGTGAGTCACTTAACATCTTCCTTATAAGCAAAATAAAAATACGACTACTTCCACATCTCAAAGGGTTATGAAGTCTTGATTGAAGAATGTATGTAAAGCATTCAACATAATGCCTGGATCATAGGAGGTATATCATAAGGCTAGTTATTTTTATTATCTTTATGGTACAGAGAATGCTTATCAATATGGTTATATGGTTCCACTACAATTTGAATAAAAACATATCAGATTGGACAGGGGAGGCCAGGGCTGGGAATTCTACTGGATATAAGGAAATTTAGCATCTATCATGTTGGCAGGAAAAGGGATCAAGTTCAAAGAACAGACAGCAGAATTTAGGGACTCTATCTAAGAGACTGGAAGACAAAAGATCAGGGGTGAAGGTCAGAGTGTGAATAACTGAAAACTAGGCATAGCACAACAGGAAAAAGCTTGGTAGTTATGGATTTAAAAGATAAAGTCTAGAACACATCTCAGTGGATGGGCAACCTGGGGCTGTGGATTGGGACAATTCAGGCCTCTGACTGCAGTACTGCTTGGGGTAAGAGAAGAGGTAATTCCCTATGGTATTTTTCTTTTTTGCTAGAAGGATCTTTAAATATTTTTCTTGTGATCAGCAGATCATTTTTCCTTCTTTTCTGCTAACTCTAGTGGGGTGAAGTAGGATCGAGCTTTAAAAAAATTATTGCCAATTGGATAGGTAAAATATAATCTCATTCAAATTTTTACTTTTTGATCATAAGTGAAGTTTAATGTATAACATCATATATGTTAGCTGTTTGCATTCCTCGTTTTGTGAATATTCTACTCATGCCATCTGTAATTTGTTCACTGCAACTTTAGGGTTTTCATTAATCTGTATGCTCTTGATATATTGACTCTTTGCCCATCATATTTGCTGTATTTCTCTCCTTTCTTTTTACCTTTTAATTTTTGATTTTACACTTTTAGGGTATACGGAATCAACAAAATGAAAAGACAACCTATGTAATGGGAGAAAATACTTGCAAACCATATATCCAAGAAGGGGTTAATATCCAAAATATGTAAGGAACTCTTACAGCTCAGTAGTAAAAAAACAAGTAAACTGATTCAAAAATTGGCCAAGGATCGGCCAACAGGTATATGAAAGATGCCCAACATCACTCATCCTCAGGGAAATGCAAATCAAAACTACCTGTTAGCAGGGCTATTTTCAAAAAATCAGAAGATAGTAAGTGTTGGTAAAGACGTAGAGAAAAATCCTCATGCATTGTTGGTGGGAATGTAAAATTGGTGAAGCCCCTGTGGAAAACAGTATGGAGGTTCCTCAAAAAAATTAAAAATAAAACTATCATATGGTCTAGTAATTCCACAACTGATATATAACCAAAGAAAATGAAATTAGTATCTCTGAGAGATACCTGCAGTCCCTTGTTCACTGTAGCATTATTCACAATAGTCAGGATATGGAAATAAACTAAATATTTGCTGACTGATGAATGGATAAAGAAAATGTGATATATATATATATATATATATATATATATATATATATAGTGGAAGAGTATTCAACTTTAAGAGAGAAGGAAATTCTGTCATAGGTTACCATATGGATTAAACTGGAGGACATTATGCTAAGAGAAAAACAACAAAAAACCCCACAAAAAGTCAACTTCATATTAGCAGAGAGTAGAGAGGTTGTCGCCAATGGCTGGGGCTGGAGCGTGGTGGTGGTGGGGGAACTTAAAAAAAAATTAAATAGTAAAATGGTGATTGCCAGAGGCTGGGGAGTTATTGTTTAATGAGAACAGAATTTCAGTTTTGTAATGAAAAGAGTTCTGGAATGGTGGTAACAGTTGCCCAACAGTATGAATGTACTTAATACCCCTGAATGGTATACCTATAAATTGTTAAGAAAATAAGTTTTAGGGTCCCTGAGTAGCTCAGTGGGTTAAAGCATCTGCCTTCAGCCCAGGTCATGATCCCAGGGTCCTGGGATTGAGGCCCACATCGGGCTCTCTGCCCAGCAGGGAGCCTGTTTCCTCCTCTTTCTCTGCCTTCCTCTCTGCCTACTTGTGATCTCTCTCTTTGTCAAATAAATAAATAAAATCTTAAAAAAAAAGAAAAAGAACATAAGTTTTATGTTATGTGTATTTTACAATAAAAAATTTAAAAAGAAAAAAATTGGAAAAATATTAATACATAAAAAGAAAAATATTAAATAAAATAGGGGGATATGTTCAGATGGTGCAAAAGTTAAACAAATATTAAGATATTATGGTGGAAAACAGTTTGGTGGCTCCTCAAAACATTAAACAAAATTATTACATGATCCAGCAATTCCAATCTTAGCTATATACTGGAAATTAAAAAAAAAAAACAACCAAACAACCACCAAAAAACAGGTATGTGTACCCTGATGTTCACGGCAACATTTTCGCAATAGCTAAAAGTTGTAAGCAACTCAGGTGTCTATCAACAGATGAGTGGATAAACACTATATATGTACATAAAATGGATATTATTTAGCCATAAAAAATAGTGAAACCTTGACATGTTACAATACGGATGAACCTTGAAAATATTATTCTAAGTGAAATAAGCAAGACAAAATATGTGATTCTCTATGGTAGGTAGAATAAGCAAATTCACAAAGATTATAAGTAGAATAAGGGTTACCAGGAGCTGAGGGGGGAAGAGAAAAGAAAGTTAATGCTTAATGAGTAGAGTTTCTGCTTGAGATGATGCAACGGTTCTGAAAATAGTGGTGATGGTTATATAATACTGTAAATTTACTTCATTCCCCTGAGTTGTACACTTAAAAATGGTTAAATGGAAACTTTTTTGTTATTTATATTTTACCACGATTAAACTTTTTAAAAAGAAAAGAAAAAAAAGATGTATCAATCTTTCACTTTAAAAACTCCTTTACAACTTTTAAGATGACTCCCATGACTTTTTTCTAATGTATATATATATTTTACATATAATTCTTTATATTTTCCTTTAGGCATTATGAAGTTCAATTTTTGCTTTTAAACCTGTTATCCACCTGAAATTTATTTATGACTAAAGATAGAAATTTATCACAGCATCATTTATTGTGTAGTCTCTTCTGCACTAATTAATGATCTTTATTCCTCATACATTAAACATGTGTAAATTCTCTTGTTGATTTGAAGGCTGTTAAAGGGATGTTTGCCTCATGGTGCTTTTGGGTATGGCAACGGAGATACTGAACCTCTTGTTGTGTTTTTACCTAAGACAAATCTTTTTGTGTGTCATGATTATTCCATGGTAGCATAAACTCAGTGTTTTCGGAATGTAATTATCAAGTGGTGCTATCGTTCATTCAAATTTATTTATAAATATTATTCTTTCCACATATGGCCAAAGCTCAACACCACTGGTTTTGAGAAGACACAGTGCCCATCACGTGCAGTTTCATTAACAGGGAGAGGTGGGTTAAAAAGGAAAATCTATTTCCATATCATTCATAGGGCTATTAGTTGTTATTATGTCATATTTGTGATTATAAGTAATGCTCTTCTACACTATCATTCCAACTGGGCTGGTGGGCTGTTAATTGAGCAAATTTAATTTTCCAAGTGAGCAAAGTTGCTCTTGTATCAAGCTCATGGGTATAATGCCTGGTTGTGGATATAATTCTTTCATTATCAGCTTCGTTCATCACAAGGCAAGTGGCCAGAAATGTGAGACAACATGGCAAAGACTTAATGCTTTCTCTTGCTTAATTTCAGCAATGCATTTTATTTCTTAATTTGAACAGTGATATGTCTATCTACGTATAGAACTGTTATTTAGAGCATATGAAGTAAGCCACTTTGATTTTGGGGGGGAATACTTCAATTGGAATCATTTTCTAGATATTATTTATCAAGTGACCTTACACATTTGAATTTGTCTCTGGCAAAGATCTGCCTGCCCAATGATGCTCCATCTGAGTTTTGTAACTATTAGATCACACTGGGAGGGGAGTTCAGGCTCAAAGATGGGGGCTCTGGGACCATGATGTTTTTCTTGGCGTTTTTCCATTCTAGCCAATTTCTCCTCCATTTGGATTTTTGTTCTTTTACATCTAAGGGACTCAAAGAAACATAATCTATCTATTACTATTGAGTAGAGCATCATGACTTAGTTGATTGGGTTTTAAGTTATCTGAGCTTCTTAGGTTCTTGGCATGGTGTACACCAATTTTTCTGGACTTGACCAATTCATCAAGCCATTCTGCCTCCTCTTTCATACCAGTGAAAGAAACAGAACACCGGACGGAAGTAGGAATACCAGCCCTCGTTGGTCAGGAAATCTGGATGAGGCTTGATTCATGGATCCTGTGGAGGAAGGATATTTTATTGGCCTGCAGATTTGGTGAGGTTACAGGAAAAGCAACAGAAGGTTTCTATGGAAAACAGGCAGATTTTGATGGAGTTTAGAAATCAGAGAGAGTGGGTAGTTGGGACAGAGTTGTTCGGAAGTTTGGGGATTTACAGGCACATATTCCTGGAAATTTGGCTATTTTCTAGGATTCATGGAGAAGAGAGGTTTTTACAGTTTTACCTATAAATTAGGGTTTTTTTTTAGGTTCAGGACAGGTGAGGAAACAGAACCTGTTGCACAGCTGAATGACATAAGGATGAGAAGTAGCAGTCTAGCCTCCCAGGAATAATGGTCCCCAGGCCTTGGCGATGTAACTATGATTAGGCTCCCAGACCCTGGTAGAGGAAAGCCTGAAGGGAGGGTAAGTAAGAGAGCTGGAGGCAGCTGAAGGGTTCACTTTATTAGTTCATATCTTATAATTATAGTTGATCTTGTAAAGGAGAGGTTTTTTTGTTTTGTTTTGGTTTTCCTCCTTTGTTATGGGTTACTCAGCACTCCATTCTACTGGAACCGTGGTCAGCTGCAGCTGAGATCAGGCCCTTAACAGTTTCACATCCCAAGAGAAAAGCATTGGGATGAGAGCCCCGGGTTGCAGATGAAAAATAAAAGGAAAAATAAAGGTTTTGAAGTAGTAAGGATTGCAGAATTTAGATGGAAGAGGGACAGCCAAACAGCGGAATACGATAATAGATATAGAATATTTCTCATAAGAAAGCAGGGCTTTCTCATAAGAAAAGCAATCTTGTTCAAGATTTTAATTTTTAGAAGAAAGGCATCATATATATTAAATGACTAAAGCCACAAAGTTGCCTCTCCTGGATAATTTTTTTTTCTACCGGATAATTTAAAATAAAATTTGGTCTCTAAAATTTTAAGAGTTAGTAATGCAGAATAAAAGCTAAAAAGTAAACACAGTATCACATTTGTGAACATTCCTCATAAAAATTTCTCAAATTACAAGTATTATGTATTATACACTTAAGACACAATATCTATCTATATCTGTCCATCTATCTATTACACAAAATTAGCTTGACTCCTTTCCCGATTCTGTACTTTATTTTTGGCTTGCTATTTGTAATAAGTGACTCAGAAACGGAAGTGAAAAATCATTTTACAGTTTGACCAGAGATTTTTATTTTCTCTTAGGGTTGTTGTAATTCTTACATAATACAAATACAAACCTCTGAATGTTTATTAGATGTCTGGGGCTAGGTTTCTGTATAAAACAACAATACCAGCCCCCTAACTTCCATGCCTCTCTAATTATATGTAAACTTGTTTAAGATCATCAAGTACAATGATTCATCACTCCAAGGTGCTCTGTGAAAGGCTACATTGTTATAAGACTATTGTTCTCTACTGAATATATTTATTTTGAGCTTTGGTTAATTTTTTTTATTTTTAACGTAAGCTCCAGATCTCTATCTGTACTTATTACGTAAGAAATAATAAACACTTGAATGTAGTTATCTACTTTAAAAAATTTACTTCTTATGATAAAAACAGAAGATTACTGCATTCTTAAAAATGTCAATTTGGATTTATTGCTCTCATTATCAGCAGCATGATAATTATCATCATCATTATCTGTTAATATCGGTTGCTAACCATTTAGTTCAGGGATTATTATAAGTTCTAGTAGCGTTTACAAATAGTATGTTTCAAATAACAGAGCCCTTGCCCTTGGAGAAAAGAGACAAAAATGAGGAATGCCAAAATTATATGCAATTCCTAACTTTCAAATGGATGGTTGCCAAATTTTGTTTGTAAGGAAATTTGTTTGAACTTGGAGCCCTTTTTATTGATGATTGGTAAACCCTGTTATATATGGGATGTAGGTACTCAATTCTGCACCCAAGAACCCACTCAAGAGTTGAAACTCTATGTGCTCAGCATACGATCAAGTGTTTGAAAATGGGTCTAATGGTGAAAATTTATCAAGACAGAGCCTTCCATTAGAGGTGGTGGAGAGTTACTCTTCTCTTTCTGCTGTCTTCACCTATACTCCCAAGGAGGACACGGAGACACTTTTATGACCTCGGCTGTGCACTGAATTGTGTCCCCCCCAGGTAAAACATGTTGAAATTCTGACCCCAGGTCCCTGTGAATGTGACCTTATTTGGAAATAAGGTCTTTGCAGTTATAACCAATTTAAGATGTGGTCATCTTGTATTAGAATGGGCTCTACTCCAATGACTGGTATCCTTATAAGAAGCAGGAAATTCGGACACATATGGAAAAATGCTATGTGATGATGAAAGTAGAAATTGGGGTGATGCATCTGTGTGCTATAGAATGACAAGGAGTTCCAGCAGCCACCAAACAATAGGAAAAAGCAAGCAAAGAGTCTTCCCTGGAGCCTTCAGAGAGAGCACAGCCCTGCTGATCTCTTGATTTTGGACTTCCAACCTCCAGAACTGTGAGAAAATAATTTTTTTTTAAGCCATCCAAGTTAGTGGTGATTTGTTAAGGCAAGTAATAAACCTTCTAAATAAACAGAACTTGACCAATAGAAAATTTTTATGTGTCTGTCTGCTTCTAGGAAGTCCAGGAACAGACTTACTGAAACAGAACTTAGCATGTGTTATGGACCGAATGTCTGTGTCTCCCTAAAATTCGTATGTTACAATCATAACCTCTAATGTGATGACATTAGGAGGTAGTGTCTTTGGGAGGTAATTAAGTCATAAGGGTGCAGCCTTCATGAATGGGATTAGTGCCCTTATTGAGGGAGCCCAGAGAGCTTCCTTCCTCCTTCCATCATGTGAGGGCACATGAAAAGATGTCTGCTTATGGAACAGGAAGAGGGCCAGATCATATTTGAAATCTACTAGCACTTTGATCTTGGACTTCCCTGTCTCCAGAACTGTGAGAAATAAATGTTTTTTGTTTTAGCTACCCAGTCTATGGTATTTTTGTTATAGCATCCTGAACAGACTAAGACAGTGTGCTTAAGTTTGGTTTGTGATTTATTCTTAAGAAACAATTGTGGTGATAATATTTAAGTGATTATATTGATGGTGCTTTTTAAATATAAACCTTTCAGTTCATTAAGAATTTTAAGATATGCGATGATACATATCAAGTACTACAATTTTTAGAATTTCTATGACAAGACAAAAAATATATGAAGAATGCTTAAAACTGTGTACAACAGAAATCTGTACCTGTCAATCCTTGCTTTAAGTAGAGAACAATATTAAGTATAGATATATTAGATATAGTTAAATTTTTAAAGAAGACTCTTATGTTTATTTGTTTATTTTTCTTTTTTTTAAAGATTTTATTTATTTATTTGACAGAGAGAAACACAGCGAGAGAGGGAGCACAAGCAGAGGGACTGAGAGAGGGAGAAGCAGGCCTCCCGCCGAGCAGGAAGCCCAATGTGGGGCTCGATCCTGGGTCTCCAGGATCATGACCTGAGCCGAAAGCAGTCACCCAACCAACTGAGCCACCCAGGTGCCCCATGACTCTTATGTTTATTAATCTTCTATTTTTTTCTTTTTCTTCCCCTTGCCCTGCCCTGCCCGTGTTCTCTGTGACAGCTCCCCAAGACTTCCAAATCTTTGTTGTTGTTGTTGTTGTTGTTGTTTAATTAAAACCTGCTAAACTCCAGAGTAACAGGGTCCATTAGATCTTTATTGTTTCCCTTCCTTCCAAAATGGTCTAAGAATCCAGAGAACTTAATGAATTCAAAGAGACCATTCATTTTTCCAAATACTTCACAGAGAAAGAAAGAGAAAAAAGTAGAAAGTTTAACCAGTCTTCTGTTTGGTCCCATTTTTCATCTGTTATTGATTTATTGTCCACAGTTACTGGTAACAGCAAATCTTCATGGGATAATTCATCCTTTTTCATTCCTGCAATGATATGCCTCCTGGTCAATAGCACTTGGACCACAGTTCAGCTCTTTAGTTCACCCTCATTGGTTAAGAGACTGGTTTTTGAACTCTGACAGTCTTGTGCATGTGTTTCAGATCTGCCACTTATTGGCTGTGTGGCCTTGGAAAACTTACTTAATCTCACTAGACCTCTATTTGTGGAACCATAAAATGTATATACTATTGGACTTTCCTCATAGACTAGTTGTAAGAATTAAATGACAAAATCTGCATAAGGTAGCAAATACTGGCACATCGTAATGTTTATAATATTTTTTTTCTAAGAAGTTTTAAATTAAATTTCAGTTAACATACAGTGTAATATTAGTTTCAGGTGTACAATAAAGTGATTCAGCACTTCCATACATCACCATGTGCTTATCACAAGTGCCCTCCTTAATCCCCATCACTTATTTCACCCATTCCCCACCCACCTCCCCTCTGATAATCATCGTTTGCTCTCTATAATTAAGAGTCTCTTTCTTGAGACACCTGGGTGGCTCAGTTGGTTAAGCCACTGCTTTCAGCTCAGGTCATGATCCTGGAGTCCTGGGATCAAGTCTTGCATCAGACTCCCAGCTCTGCAGGGAGTCTGCTTCTCCCTCTCACCTCTCATGCTCTCTCTCTCTCTCTCAAATAAAAAAATAAAATATTTTTAAAAAAGAGTCTCTTTCTTGGTTTGCCTCTCTCTTTTTTTTCTCTTTACTCATTTGTTTTGTTTCCTAAATTCCATATGTGAGTGAAATCATATGGTGTGTCTTTCTCCGACTGGCTTATTTGGCTTAGTGTAATACTCTGTAACTCCATCCACATCATTGCAAATAGTTTCTTTTTATGGCTGAGTAATATTCCATTGTGTATATATACCACTTCTTCTTTAGCTATTCATCAGTCGATGGACACTTGGGCTGCTTCCATAATTTGGTTATTGTAGATAATGCTGCTATTTATAGCAGAGGTGCATGCATCCCTTTGGATTAGTATTTTTGTATTCTTTGCTTAAATACCTAGTAGTTCAACTGCTGGATCATAGGGTAGTTCTATTTTTAACTTTTTTGAGGAATCTCCATACTGTTTTCCAGAGTCACTGCACCAGTTTACATTCCCACCAACAGCACAAGAGGGTTCCCCTTTCTCCACATCCTGACCAACACCTGTTGTTTCTTGTGTTTTTTTATTTTAGCCATTATGATGGGTGTGAGGTGATATCTCATTGTAGTTTTGATTTGTATTTTCCTGAAGATTGGTGATGTTGAGTATCTTTTCATTATTCTGTTGGCCATCGGGACCTCTTCTTTGAAAAAATGTCTATTAATGGCTTCTGCCCATTTTTAAATTGGATTTTTTTTGTGGGTTGTTGAGTTAGTTTTTTGTTGTTATTGGTTTCTTCTCTTTCCTTTCCTTTTCTTTTTATAGAGAGGTGGGGGGAGGGGCAGAAGGAGAGGGAGAGAGATCATCTCAAGCAGAATCCATGCCCAGTACAAAGCCTGAAGTGGGGCTCAGTCTCACAACCCTAGGTCATGACCTGAGCCAAAATCAAGAGTCAGATGTTTAACCAACTGAGCCACCTTGGTGTCCCTGGGTATTGTTTTTTATAAGTTCCTTATATATTTTGGATATTAACCCTTTGTTAGATATGTCATTTATAAATATCTTCATCAGATGTGTCATTTACAAATATCTTCCACCATTCCATAGGTTGAATTTTAGTTTTGTTGATTGTTTCCTTCACTGTGCAGATACTGTAATAGTGAAACTGAGTAACAGAGGGTGATATCTATATATTTATGAGGGGATTTAATGATGTGGAGAAAATCTTATGATATAATTTTAAGGACAAAGAAAGGAATAAAATTATATATAATGTGTGTGTATATATGGACTTATTTATATATATAATGTGATTTTTATTTATTTATTTTATTTATTTATTTTTTTTTAAAGATTTTATTTATTTGACAGCGAGAAACACAGCGAGAGAGGGAACACAAGCAGGGGGAGTGAGAGAGGGAGAAGCAGGCTTCCCGCCGAGCAGGGAGCCCCATGTGGGACTCGATCCTGGGTCTCCGGGATCATGACCTGAGCCGAAGTCAGTCGCTTAACCAACTGAGCCACCCAGGCGTCCCGATTTTTATTTTTTTAATAATTTATTTTTTCAGTGTTCCAAGATTCATTGTTTATGCCCCACACCCAGTGCTCCATGCAATTCGTGCCCTCAATACCCACCACCAGGCTCACGCACTTCCTCACTCCCCCTCCCTCCCAAAACCCTCAGTTTGTTTCTTAGAGTCCAAAGTCTCTCATGCTTCATCTCCCTCTCTGATTTACCCCAGTTCACATTTCCTTTCCTTCTCCCACAGTCCTCCATGTTTCTCCTTATGCTCCACAAGTAAGTGAAACCATATGATACTTGACTTTCTCTGCTTGGCTTATTTCACTCAGCGTAATCTCCTCCAATCCATGTTGCTACAAAATTTGGGTATTCATCCTTTCTGGAAGGAGGTGTAATAGTCCATTGTATATATGGACCATATCTTCTTTATCCATTCATCTGTTGAAGGGCACCTTGGCTCTTTCCACAGTTTGGTGATTATGGCCATTGCTGCTATGAACATTGGGGTACATTTGGCCCTTCTTTTCACTACCTCTGTATCTTTGGGGTAAATACCCAGTAGTGCAATTACAGATTTTTTAATGTGACAAGGAGGATGGTGGCCATCAAACATTTTACTTTGTGTCCCTGAAATTTCTATCTTTCCATATAGTTACAGGACTAGTTCTAGACTGTGGGCTGTGGGTGAAAGGGGTATGTTACTTCTGGGCCAAAGCATAGCAGAGCTGATGTGAGAGCTTCGAGCTACTGCCTTGTCTCCCAACGAGACTGAAGAGGTCACATTTCTAGATGCACTTGCAAATTGTGAAGTTTCCTAATCATTCTGAGTCCTGATGGGCTAAGGTCACTGCTAATGCACGATGGACAGGTAGCATGAGTGAAAAATAAGCCTTAATTTAGTGAGACCACTGGGATTTAGGGCTTCATTTGTTACCACAGCATAATCAGGCCTATCCTGCCCAATACTTTTATCTTTATTAAAATATGTATAGAAAGACTTGAAGACAATTCACCAAAATTATAATAGTGGTAATTGTGGAATAATGTGGAATAATGGGTGCTTTCAATTTTCTTTAAATTTTTTTCTGTATTATAAAACACTAAAATTTTTTTTAGTTCATTCCCCCTTTTTAAATATTATGTTCACTTAGCTACCATATAGTGCATCCTTAGTTTTTGATGCATTATATGATAGGTATAGTAATAGTAATTACTATTATATAGTAATGATTATTATATAGTAATGATTCATTAGTTACATATAACACCCGGTACTCATCACAACAACAAAGCACACTTTTAATTTAAATATCATTGATGCTGTTTTAGCTCTATAATGGCAGAGTTGAGTAGGTACAACAAAGATGACTTGGCCCATAGAGTCTGAAATATTTACTATCTGGCCCTTTTCAGAAAAAGTTTTTGAAAACCTTGCATGGATTGTAAACTCTAGGCAGGGCCAGGACTAAGAGGAGGAGTGTGAGGCACTTGTCCAGGGTGCAGATTTTGAAGGGGCACTGAAAAACTCAATAATCAAGATTAAATAACATTTTAATGCAATATTAAAAAACTAATGTGAAAAATCCATGATGAACCAAATGTCAAAATTTTAAATAAAAATAGAATCAGTAAAACTACTGTGCCTACCCTTGTTGGAGCCCAAGGTGATACTGATCCTGTGTTTATTTAGAATTTTGATATTTTGTCCCATCATTTACAGTAGAGAAGTACCCTAAATTCCTAGCATGATGCTTAGCATATAGTGGACTTGTCATAAGTTTTTCCATGAATATGAATTCATTAGCCCATCTACTGAAAAAGAAGACTTTAAAAAGTGTTGAAGTGGGAGCAGTTTGTCCCAGTTGTTCTGATACTTATGTACTTATATACTAAGTCTTTTCAGCTGTTTGATGTACCAACAAATATTGGCAATGGGTTTTGCCTTCATCCTAGATTCATGGGCACCATCCTAATGTATAGGAATATTTTAAGTTGGTGTTTTGGGGATTTGTTATACTTTGAACATAATTTTGAACACACTTCTTTGAAATTTAGATGATCTGTAAAGTCTTGCTTGTACAATCTAAACGCTTGATGTATTACTTTTTAGCCAACTATTTCTGGCATTCTCTCCCATTCCTTAGTTGATGTATTCATCAGATAGACTAATCTCATCCTCTCCTTCCAGGATCTTGTAATATCTCAATTCTGACTGGAAGATGGAACATCCATTCCAAAAGTCATATTTGTTGGGATTTGAAACCACGTTTTTCAGAGTTCAAAGTTTCATGTAGTCTGTGAACTTGAACTTTATTCAATATGATATTTGGAAGTGGCTGCTCCCAAGGAATGAACATCTTTGGCATAGAGACCTATGTTGACCAGTATAAAGGGTTGGTTGAAGACAGGGAACAGTCACTTTTTTTTCTTCCAAACACCCACTATTTGGGAGAAAGGGATAGATTTTGGTAAAAGTTGGGGAAGGAAGCACTATGTGAGTGGATAGTGATGTTATATAATGGTCAATAGACAAAACATTTTGAAGGGAGTATATTAACTGTCATAATAGAGAACACAACTACACATTTAGTTTACCATTGTAAATAAAAATAAATACGCCCAAATCGTGGTAGCTCAAATGCAAAGAGAAAATTGTTCGTGCAATTCTGATAAACTTGCAAATAATTTAGTTTGAATTATACTTAAAAATGTTAGCTGGCAGGGGCACCTGGGTAGTCCATCATTGGGTGTCTGCCTTCGGCTGGGGTCGTGATCCCGGAGTCTTGGAATCTAGCCCTGCACTGGGCTCCCTGCTCCGTGGGAGGCCTGCTTCTCCTTCTCTCACTCCGCCTGCTTGTGTTCCCTCTCTAGCTGTGTTTCTCTCTGTTAAATAAATAAATAAAATCTTTAAAAAAATGTTAGTTGGCATTTTATTAGATGTATTCATTATTAGACTTTAATCACCTATAGGTAAAGTTTATGGTTCTTCTTCACATTAGGAAGTAGAGGAAGAACTAAAAAGGTTCTCCTTCCTCACTTCACTTCTTTGAAGTGGATAGGGTGAGGGTGGGAGAGTGGTAGGAAGGAGAGGGAGGGGAAAACCTAGGAATGAGGCTTGCGGAATAGAAGTGGAGAGAGAGAGAAAGTCATTAAAGGAGAAATTGGGAGTGAAGAGGGGAAGGGGACAGAGAGATGTTTTGGGGAGGGAGCAAGGACAGGACTCTTGGTCTGCTAGCTCCACTTTGTGTACTAGTAGGAGGGAATATGATGGAGGTAGATACTCAATAACCTTTGATAATGGAGACTCATCTGATTGCTTGGGTACCACACATGTGCTCTTCAAATCAGTTGAATCAAGAGGGGGAGCCGGTCTGGTGCCACTATGATGATTTCTTCTGAAGGTACTAATATTCTGAGGAATTTCTGGCCCTACAATGAAGTGAACTAAGAAGAACTAAACATTTACCAAGGATACAAGACAAGATCTGTGAGGAAGTTTCCTGAGAATTAAGGTTTCTAACACTTTATTTATTCCCCAAAACCATATTTTCCTTTTATTTTTCCAATTTTCTGACACATTTTGGTGATAGCATGGTGATAGCATCTGCCTATAGCACGTGTTTGGTATGTGGAAAAATGGAAGCATTTCTCCTGAAGAAAAATTCACGGCTTTCCTAAATTTTACCTTGAGGCATTGGTATCTTAGTTTTTCTCTATTTTACATTTTGAGAGAGATAACTTGATCTTTTCTGCATAGGCAATTTACTAACATCCCATAACTGAGTCATGTAGGGAGAATATTTCTAGTGTTGACAGTAATTATCTTTTCTCTAGAGAGAATGAAAAGATGGGATATTTCTTAGTACTTCCCACAGCACCCTTTACAGGAGGGTTCTCAATAAGAGTTCACAGAATTGTAACTTTTAAGGTTTTTATAACAATGGCTTGTACGGAAAAGGAATTTTTCCTACCTAATGATGAGAATTGCGGGCTCTGAAGCCAACTTGTGAATCTGTTGTATTTTATAGCCAAATTATAATGTTCGTTTTAGGTTTTTAATTTAACTTGTATTTTTACCAAACCAGTATAAACGAATGGTTAAAAAGACAGACAGAACAAAACTTATAATAATAAAAACAGCAGTGTTCTGTGTCATGTTTTCTTACACTTTATTCCTATCCACTATTCTTCATTATTGGATATTTCACCTCCTTATTTCTAAATCATGTACTTACACTAGTTAAATTTTTTTTTCATTTTATGTACCATGGCTTCTTGCTATAGATGATGGAGCTTTATATCACCTTATACCATCCCTCCCTTCTCTCCCCCCCCATTCCTCATTCTAATGTTGTCATATTATAGTTTTGGTTAACTTGATATTTAGAAGTTCTTTTATTAAAAAACTTTTAATCATTGTATTCTTTGCCTTGTCAAGTATATCTCTGGAAATTTATTTTAAGAGAATATCAGAGATAATGCACAAGACATTTATATGTAAGGATATTCATTTTGCTCCATCAGTAATTATGAAAAAGTAGGCAAAATATGAAGTCTAACCTTAAGGAATTTTTTTTTGGTTAAAAATCTATTTTTATGATAGACTACTATGCAACCATCAAAAATGTTTTTGAAGACTGTCAATAGCATAGACAAAGGTTGGTGATATAAGAAAAAATGAAGCCAATGTCTAACAGTATATCTAGTTTGACCCAAAGTTTTTTTATTTTTTATTTATTTTTTATTTATTTTTTTATTTTTTTTTAAAGATTTTATTTATTTGACAGAGAGAAACACAGCCAGAGAGGGAACACAAGCAGGGGAGTGAGAGAGGGAGAAGCAGGCTTCCCGCCGAGCAGGAAGCCCGATGTGGGGCTCGATCCCGGGTCTCCGGGATCATGACCTGAGCCGAAGGCAGTTGCTTAACCAACTGAGCCACCCAGGCGCCCCCCAAAGTTTTTTTAGAAGAAGAAAAAATATATACAGATATTAAGAAGGTATGAAAAGATGTTACCAAAACTTTCAGAGTATTTTGCTCTAGTTGACAGTATTGAAAAGTAATTTAGTTTTCCTGTTAAGGTTTTTCTGTATATTCCAAAATGAATCAAGTTGGCAAATTGCTTTATAAAAGGGTCCTAGTATTTTTGCTATGCTATCAGCCATTTATATGACCAATAGCTTTATTGTATTAGTAATATTACTTCATCTAGTGCTATTAGTTTTTAAATTATTGATATTAGGTATGCTTCTTTTCTCTTTATTTATATTTATCTTTATTTATATTTATCTTTGTGAAATTTTAACAGGAATTAAATGCATTTCCTTCTAGCCATATTTTACTGGAAGGCAAACTGTCATCATAGGATATCTTAATGAGCACTGGGTGTTACACTTAAATGTTGAATCGTTGAACACTGTATCAAGGACTAATTATGTACTATACTTATGCTGCCCATTGCCCACATGATTAGATCACAACTGATTGGAAAAGAATGGGCATCTGATCCAAAGACAGACACTACTTTGGTTGTTCTGTCGCATGGCTGTGGTCCAGTATGAAAGGATGGAGT
Source organism: Spilogale gracilis (assembly GCA_004023965.1). Lineage (NCBI taxonomy): Eukaryota > Metazoa > Chordata > Mammalia > Carnivora > Mephitidae > Spilogale > Spilogale gracilis. The sequence continues at coordinate 73,260 of PITA01006395.1, read as the reverse complement.
AGGCCATTTGGTCTTTTCAGAATTTAAAATTGGAAAATCAAAGAGTGAACCAATTAGCAAAGTGGGCAGAAACAGCAAGGAAGTGGGGTGCCTGGGTGGCTCAGTGGGTTAAAGACTCTGCCCTCAGCTCAGGTCACGATCTCAGGGTCCTGGGATCGAGCCCCACATTGGGCTTTCTGCTCAGCAAGAAGCCTGCTTCCCTCCCTCTGCCTGCCTCTCTGCCTCCCTGTGATCTATCTCTCTGTCAAATAAATAAATAAAATCTTAAAAAAAAAAAAAGAAACAGCAAGAAAGTGTTGAGAGTGGCCAAGGTGGAGAAGGGCTTGGGAGTGGTCATGTTGTGCTGTGTGTTAGCTGAAACCATGAGGAATGGAAACTGAGAAATGAGGGAGCAGGGTGACAGAAGAGAAACTGAAAGAAGAAGCAGGGACATGGAGAGAGAGAAAGTGGCTCAGTTTTAGAGCTTTCTTATTCTCTGATAGCTATCAGTTGATCAGTGAATGTTCTTTTTTAAACGTTTTCTTCTCCTAAAGTAACTTGAGTGGATCTTTTCCAAACATGTAGGTATTTTGGGACCATATTAGGAAGAACCTTTGATGCTAGGGCAAGACATTTGTAGTTTTCTGGGCAAAGGATAAATCTTAACCATTTTTAGATGCAGACTAGTGTCATTGGAAGTGTGTTACATAAAGATTAATCTAGAAGTGGTAGGTGGGAGAGATGGAGAAACTGATTTGGGACTTTTTTACAGTAAAAGTCTATACCTATAGATAGGTAGGAGGTAATTAAAGCCTTGAATTGAAACTATGACAGAAAGAAGGCAAATGAGTAATTTGACATAAAAACATAAAGGAGGAATCAATAACACACGATAATTTATCAGATATAGGAGACAAGGAAAAAGAACATGTCAGAGTTGGAGCTGAGGTTTTAAGGCTTGGAGGTTAGATGTTAAGAGAAATAGGGAAGTTAGGAAGCTGGGGTGTTTTGGGTTATGGAGGGCCCAGACAGCTGTTCCGTTTGTGTCTGTTTAGTTTCAGGTGCAGTTAGGAAATACTATTTAGTCCAGCTTAAATAACTTCTATTGAGTTCCTTACTGCCTTGTTCCTGACCCTTGGTTGTAAAGGTGGGAGACTGAAGTACAAAAACAAAAACAAAAACAAAACATGGTTTGTGTCTTTTAGGAGCACCTAGTGTTATGGATGAAGTTGTCTGCCAGGTGGAGGTATGTGTGGAACAGTTTTAGAGAGAACTTTTGGACTGGAGATCCAGATGTCAAAAGAGCCCCGACAGAACTGGATTATTAAAGGATAGAGTGAGGGGGGGTATGAAGAGGAGAACCAAGGGTAGAACTGTGGGGAATACCTGGTGTCAGAGGGTAGGAGAAGAGGAGGCATGTCCAGGACATACTTAGGAGAAATAGGGTATCACAAGATCACAAAACCAAGGGAAGGGAGAGTTTCAGGAGATACAAGGTCATGGGTAGTGTTAAATACTGCAAAATCTTGAGAGAATGAAGTTGGATTGGACAGGCAGGAGCTCATCACGATTCTGGAAGGCATGTGTGAAGACAGGTAGGAAGCAACTGTAAATTCCTCTTCTAATAATTTGTATGTGGAAGGGTTGATAAGAAAAGAAAACTTGGGGGAGGGGGTAAAATCAAGAGAAGATCTGTGTTTATTTTAAGACATTGGGTCTACCTGAGTAGGCAGAAGAAGAGATGATTGGTCAGGAGAGATTAAAAAAAGAAAAAAATCAAGGAAGAGAATCTAAGTACCAAGGATGTAAGCAGAGGAGGGTTTATGATCAAGTGTAAAGGTGAAGAGGTTAATGTTACCAGGAGAGATATTTCACACTAGAGCCCAAGACTGGAAGGAAGAATACAATATACAATACAGCGGAATTCAGAAGGGAAGAGAAAGGAAGTAAAAAGAAAAATACCTCAGATGGCTTCTATTTTCTCAGAAAAGTAGCAGGCTAGAAGTGAAGTCTTGTGATTGGGGATTTTGGGAACATAGAGGAAGAGAAAGTCTTGAAAGGCCACTAAAGGGAATGGAACAGGGAGTTAATAAGAGGTAAATGAGAGGATTTTTGAGTGGTAATAGAGACAAATAAGGGTGAGAAGGTGAGAGATGAATCAAGAAAATGAAAACTATTTAAAGTAGTAGTATTCAAAACAATTCCACAGAGTTCCTCCTTCCCCCACCCACACTATTTTACAAATAAAGAGTTTAATTCCAAGCAACTTACTCACAGATCTGTTGGAGTCCCTCCCCACCCTTTCTGCATGATAAGAGATGTTGACTGTTGACTGTAAGGTTAGTTGGAGGAATTGGTTAAATCTGAAATCTGACTAAATCTGGAAAATATAAAATTGACCCAACCAAAAGATCAGTGCCTATGTATGTTGAATAAACATGTTAACTGGTCAGTTAGTCACAGGAAATTATAGTGTGTGTTCCTAATAAGGACATTTTTTTCAAATTTTTATTTTTATTTTTTAATTTTTTTAGATTTTATTTCACAGAGAGAAACACAGCTAGAGAGGGAACACAAGCAGGGGGATTGAGAGAGGAGAAGTAGACTTCCCACTGAACAGGGAGCCCGATGTAGGGCTTAGTCCCAGGACCCTGGGATCATGAACTGAGCCGAAGGCAGACGCTTAATGACTGAGCCACTGAGGCACCCCATTTTTTTCAAATTTTTAAACAATTCTGGTTTTGTATATAAATATTTAATGTCTTATTTAGGCCAAGTAACTGCCAAATAACTTATCTAAAAGAAACTCTGTTGTCATTGTGCTCATTCTATAATGTAAGTCCAGTTTTCAGTGTGAAAGCTATAGTTGTGGAAGATAGCCTGAAAAATTATTACACATTCAGAAGTAATCAATCATTTCTAGAAATTGAATGAGAACATTATTTAAAATGTTTTAAGAAATATTTAATTAATTAATTTCCAGGTCTCAAGACTTAGTCTCTTAAGTTTCTATAAATCATTTTAAATGAAGCTTTGCATTTCTGAGGATTCATTTTTCAACAGAGCTCCAAGACAAGTTGAATTTTCTTAGAAGTGGTGGTAAAATAATATTCTTATTTAGCTTTGTGAACAGGATCAAATATGTACTTTATATTAAACTTCGGTAGTGACCTTTAGGGATTAGATAAAATGATCGCAACACTTCTGTGTCCTCTTCACATGAGATGTTAACAGTCACAGACTGAGCAGATAGAACTGGCATAGCAATAGGCAGAATAGTTTTTCTTCTGGTTAGAAAATTCTCTAGATATTTTTCTTTTTTTGGTGTTGAAATGAAATAGGAAGTGATTCCAGAAAAAAGATGAAAGTTTTATTAGATATTTTGTGTTTTCAAAACTCATTGTAATTGTTGGTTATTCTTTATCCCACTGTGACAGCAGATGGGAACGCCATCAGTGATGTCCATAGGCTTCAGCGTGAGGTGAGGGTCAGTGATCATTCTGGCCCCTTGCCCAGGAGATGGAATGGAATGACTCAGTGTTCTTGGCTGAATTCCATGGAGGCCTCAGGAGAGCCCTTCACACTGAAATGGTATTGAAGCTTTTATCATTTTTCTGAATTGGTAGAACTTGTCCTCTGCTTAGAGGCCATGCTAGTCATATACCTATTTCTTCTGGAGTGGTTGTGTACACATGTGTGTGTTTGTATGTGTAGGTATGTGTTCACTGCTGCTGGGAGTCCACACTTATAACTCCACAAGGGGACAGCTGGCCTCTGATCCTTACTACCTCTTAGGTGTCAGTTTAGGGAGGGATGTTCTGCATTTCAGAGGTATTCCTAGCTGAAGAATCCAGCTTCTACAAGTATTGGCAGCTCTATGGATAAGGCTTGGCTTGGCAGGCCAGGCTCTCTGTATGGCTCAAAAGCTTGGACATTATCCATAGACATCCTTATTTGCAAGGTGACATTCTAAAGAGAATGCCCCCCCCCCCCCCCCCCCC
>PITA01006395.1:0-61003 GCA_004023965.1 Spilogale gracilis | reverse complement strand
TGAGTGTATAGATGAAAATTTAAAAAGATTCTAAAAAAGGAATCAATAAGATAAGAAGTTGGTTGAAAAAAGAAAGAGAAAAAAAGAGGAAACAATGTCCTCAGGCTAGAGACTAGAACAAAGCCATGCATGATATTTAGGGTATATTTTGATCTGTTAGAAGAAACTGTATCCTAAAATTTTAAAGAAAGAAAAACTTATATGTATACAAAAAATAAGGTTATGGGGCGCCTGGGTGGCTCAGTTGGTTAAGCGACTGCTTTCGGCTCAGGTCATGATCCCAGAGACCCAGGATTGAGCCCCGCATCGGACTCCCTGCTTGGCGGGAAGCCTGCTTCTCTCTCTTTCACTCCCCCTGCTTGTGTTCCCTCTCTAGCTGTGTTTCTCTCTGTCAAATAAATAAATAAAAATCTTTAAAAAATAAAGTTAAATACAATGAAGGGATAGAATATGACTATAACAATAAAAATTAAAAAAGATTTTTTAAAAAGATATTGATAAGATAAAATAGTTTAATAAGGTTAAAATAGGAAAGAGGAAAAATTAAAAAAATAAGAAAAAACAAAATTAAAAAATTTAACTTTGAAAGACTAAAGAATCATGGGAAAAAAGCCATGAATTCTATACGTTGCCTTTCTCCTAGTGCTGGAGTTCCAGAGTTCTCATTGATCGGTGAGCTTGGTCTTGGCTGGATGTTCCTGCTGATCTTCTGGGGGAAGGGCCTGTTGTATTGATTCTCAAATTTCTTTGCCCAAGATGGAATTGCACCACCCTTGCCAGGGGGGCAGGCTAAGTAATCTGCTCAGTTTCACTCTCAGAAGCTTTTGTTCCCTGAATGCTTTCCATATCGCTTTGGAGGAGGAGAATGAAGATGGCGGCCTCCCATTATCTGACCTGGAAGAATAGAGAGCTTGGGAGGGCCCCACTCCTCAGTGTGCCTTTAGAGAGAAGCAGTCAATCCCACCTGTCTCCCTGGTCTCCAGCTGCACTCTTGGGCTCACCCAGCCTGTGACCAAGAATTTCTGTCTCTGGAGCATGACCCCATTTGGAATCTCCAAACCCAGCAGATTCCTGTAGCATGCTCCCACATCCTGTAGCATGCTCCCACATCCCACATCTCTGTAAGGTACTCCTTACAGAGGAGGAAGGAGGGGGTCTCCTCAGGTCTGCCACTTGTGGGGTCCCTCCTGGAAGAGCAGTGGCCCAACTGTGCCTTGGATCATGGTTTAAGGTAACCCCAAGCTGACTGCCAACTTCTTGGCTCCATCACTGCAGCCAGCTTCCCTGCTCTGATACCCAGGAGCTCTGTCACACTCAGGCACCCCTAATATTTCTGTTACCCCACAGGTCCTGAGGCAACACTGTCCCAGCAAGGGTTCTACCCCTGATTAGCCTCTGGAGTGATATCCCTCAGTGGAGCTGACTTCTAAAAATTCCAATTTTGTGTTCTGCTGGGAACTGGCCCCTCCCCCTGGGGTCTATCTTCCCGTATATCTCCTTGGACTCACTTCTCTGCATGTCCTACCTTCGAGAAAGTGGTTGCTTTTCTCTTCCTAGAATTTCTGCTCTACTTCTCTTTGAGATCCTGTTGAGTTAGTTCAGAATGGTTTGATAACTATCTGAACTCCTGGGACCCAATGATATTTAGGTCTCTTATTTCTCCACCGTCTTGCTCCTTCCCTCCCCTCCCCCATGAAATGTAACCTAATTCTTGTTTGAGTTAACAGTTTCTGCATTTTCCCTCCAAATCATTTGTGATATAACTGTGTTGTTGAAGAATAAATGCACCCACCTTAAAAACAATTTTTGTTTTAAGCAAATAGTAAGTTTAAGGTTATGACTAATTTCCATCATTTTCCTTGCTTATAATTTTGTCAGAAAGTAGGATATTGAGCCTGTAGGACAGGACAAACATCTAGTGTAGTATTTTGGCGTATTAGTGGGAAGGAACAGCACACAAATAGACTAGCGTTGGTTGGATTAAGTGGGTTAGGATTTGGTCTGTACAACGTCAGATGTTTTTGTTAGATATGACAAGTGAGGTGAAGAGTTCAGATATTTTAGGACTAGTATTCCATGTCCATCTAAAAGATTCTATCTGAAAAAAATAAAAGATTGTATCTGAAAAAAGACACTGGAAAGAAATCTCTCTCCACATAGACTTTAAGAAGAAAGATTTATCCATTTATTTGAGAGAGTGCAAGCATGTGAGTGGGGGGAGAGGCAGAGGGAGAATAAAAGAGAATTTATAGACTCCATATTGAGCACGGAGCCCCCATATTAGGACCCTGAGATCAAGACATGAACTGAAACCAGAAGTCAGATGCTCAACCAACCCCATCACCCGGATGCTCCCACACAAATAGACTTTTGCTCTCATCATCCCACATTAAATGTTTCCCTTAAACTTTCTCTTCCTTTCAGAATATTCCTTTTACTTTACTGAATAAGTGCTTCTGGTTCTCTGGTTATGCTATTTTACTGAATCTCTATTATTATTATTATTTTGTCCAGTTTTGACTCTTCTTCCTAATTGCCCTTTAGACAGTTGATTTGGATGTGAACTTCCATGTTCCCTTGACAGACTTTGAACTTGGCCACAGCTGATGGCTGAAAAGTGGTCAGAACTCGTCATTTGGAGTTTTGAACTAGGGACCAGGGAAAGCATGATCTGTTCTCCTGTCGTAAAGCTGAGATGAAGTATGGTAGCTGTTGGAAGCCAATTTCCTCATCATATACTTGCAGCTGGGTTTAAAAGAAAAAAAAAACTTGTAGAGAAAAACAATGAAGGGACAAAAAATCCTGGTGGGACTCAGGTTTCTGGTTCCAAAATTGCTTATATTCAAGTTTGTTTTGAGGTCCATCTGTAGTCTTTCTCTTCTTCTAACACCCAGACCAATACATTCCCTCTTTTGTCTAATCTAATTCAAGCTGGGTTTCTGTTACCCTGCAACCTAGAGAGTTCCAGCCATTCCACTTTTCTCATCTCTTTCTTTATATACTCTGTTTGATTAATTTTGTTAATATTCTTTTATTAATGTTCTTAAGATATTAGATGACATGCATAACATTTTGCTGAGTATGTACTGAGTATTCAATGTGAGCGACATCATTCAGATAGGATAAATAATATAAATTAAGAATAATTGGAAGGGCTGATTCACATCTAAGGTTGGTCAAGATTTGTTCTCTAGAAAACAGGAGACAAATACCTTGTCCAGAAAACTATGCAAAGATCTAGAAATAAAAGCTAGAAAACCTAGAAAAAAGACCTAGAAAAAAGGTTGTAAGCACTGATTTAGAATGGGGGGAAGTGGCATATCATTTTACAGAAATGTGTACATAGACCACGGAGTTTAACATTTGTCCAGGAGTTTGGTACTTGTAAATACTTACTGTATATACAGGTTCAATATGAGGAGGACAAGGTTTTAATTTGTTTATTTTAAGAAGAATTTGGCAAAAAAGATTAGGTTTTTGATTTTTTAAAGGGAAACTAAAGTTTTTATATTAATATGATAACCAAAAATGTGACTTGGGGCAGCACAGTTTATGTATCTTCCTTTATGGGATTAAAATATTGCATTTAACTTGGATTTTACAAAAGACATAATAAAAATAAAATCAACCAAATAAAAATGAGCAAAGTATTTGAACAGATACTTCACAAAGGAAAATGTACAAATGGCCAATAACTTATAAAGACATGAAAATGTGCTCAACATCATTAGTCATTAGGGAAATGTAATTTAAAACCACAATGAGCTAACGTTTAATATCCACTAGAATGGGTAGTGTTTAAAAGTCTGTTATCACCAAATGTTGGAGAGGATGTGGAACAACCAGAACACTCATTTAGTGTTCTAGTTAGCAAGTGGGTGTGTAAAATGGTTTCACTACTTTGAGAAACAGTCTGAAAATTTTTTAAATGGCTAAGCATACAACTTCTTTATGACCCACCAATTCTACTTTTGGGTATTTGCCCAAGAAAAATGAAAAATATCACCACCAAAACACTTGTAAAAGAATAATGTACAGCATTAAAAAAACCAGGAAGTAACAAGGAGTCCATCATAAGAGAATGGATAAAGTTACTGTAGTATATTAAAAAATTAATACTGGGCAGTAAAATTGACAAACTACTCATATACACAATGACATGAAAAAAAAGTAAAATCCCCCAAACACCAACAAAAGCTATAATAAGTGAAAGAAATATACAAAAGAGCAAATATTATATAATTTCATTTATATGAAGTTCCAAAATAAATAAAACAAATTTATACTGAAAAAAAATCAGAACTGTGTTTGCCTCTAAGGGAGTTTGGGCTGGCATTGACAGGGAAAGAACAGAGGAAACTCCTTGGGGTTAAAAGTAATATTCTATAAGTTGATAGGGATTGGGATTCACAGGTACACATTTGTCAGATTCATCCACTATCAATATTTTTGCATTTCACTGTACATAAATTTTATCTCAAAAAGAACTGTGAAAAGATATTAAACTCTAGTTAATCATGTGTATGCCAAAGTATTTTGGGAGAAGTGTTGTGATATTTCAAGTTACTTTGAAATGCATTAAAAAATAAGAGGGGATTTAGGAAGATGGTGGCAGAGTAGGAGGACCCTAGTCTCACTTTGTCCCACAAATACAACTAGACGACCATCAAATTATCCTAAAACCCCCAGAAATTGACCTGAAAACTGGCAGAACAAACTCCAGAACTAAAGGTAATGAAGAGGCCACATAGAAGAAAATAGGAAGTGTGGAGATGCAGTTTGGGAGAGAAACAGATCATGACTGCTGCAGAAGGGAGCCATGGTCATCCAGAAGGGTGAGAGACAGACTAATGCTTAGGGGAAAGCACAGGGAAACTGATTCCCCATAGCAATTGCTTGGAAGGTGACAGATGCCAAATTTTGTGACTTCTGGCAACCAGCAGGGCTTAAACCTAGAGGTAAGGAATAATACAGCAGAGAAAAAGAGTACAATAAACAAAATGAGAAACATGCTTGATGGAATGAATAGCAGAATGAAAGAAGCAGAGGAACAAATTAGTGACCTAGAAGACAGAGTAATGGAAAGTAATCAAGCTGAACAAAAGAGAGAAAAAAAGAATAATTCAAAAATAAAAATAGACTTAAGGAACTCAGTGACTCCATCAAATGTAGTAACATTTGTATTATAGGAGTCCCAGAAGAAGAGAGGGAAAATGGGGCAGAAAATTTATTTGAAGAAATAATAGCTGAGAACTTCCCCAGTCTGGAGAAGGAAACAAGAATCCAGATCTAGGAGGCACAGAAAATTCCCACTGGAGTCAATAAAAGCAGATCCTCACCAAGACATATTCTAATTAAATTGGCAAAATATAGTGGTAAAAATTTTTTTAGGGGCACTTAGATGGCTCAGTCAGTTAGGCATCAAACTATTGACCTCAGCTCAGGTCTTGATCTCAGGGTGAGTTCAACCCCATGCTGGGGTCCACACTAGGGATAAAGCCTATCTAAAAACAAACAAACAAACAAACAAACAAACAAATAAATAAAATAAAGAAAAAAGAAAAAATTTTAAAGCACTGAGACAAAAGAAGAAAGTAGCTTACAAGAGAAAGACTATTAGGCTATCAGGGGATTTTTTGGCAGAAACTTTCCAAGTCAGAAGAGAGTGAAATGATATAGTCAAAGCAGTGAAAGGGAAAAGTCTGCAGCCAAGAACACTCTATCCAGGAAGGCTATCATTCAGAGCAGAAGGAGAGATACAGAGTTTCCTAGACAAACAAAAACTATAGGAGATCGTGATCAGTAAACCAGCCCTGTAAAAAAGTATCAAAGGGGACTCTTTGAGTGGAAAGGAAAGAAAAAACTGACACTATGAAGACAGGAAACACAACAGCAGTAAAAATGAATATTTCTTTAAGAAATCAGTCAAGGAACCCCCAAAATAAAGGGATGTAAAATGTAACAACAAATACCTAAATGTAGAGAGGAGAAGAGTAAAGAATGGGTCCAAACTCAAATGACCATCAACTTAATGTAGACTACTGTACATAAAAAGCCTTATATATAAGCTTAATGGTAACCATATATCAAAATTCACTAATAAATATGCAGAGAATAAAGAGAAAGAAATCCAAATATATCACTAAATAAAGCGAGCAAACCATGAAAGACAGGAAAGGATCAGATAAAATCTTCAAAAATAACTGAAAACATATAATATGACAATAAATACATATCTACCAGTAATTACTTTGAATGTAAATGGACTAAAAACTCCAGGCAAAAGACACAGAATGACAGAGTGGATAAAAAGAAATTTTACCCATATATATGCACCTATAAGAGACTTGTTTTAGACCTAAAGACATCTGTAGATTGGAAGTGAAGAGATGGAGATATATCTATCATGCAAATGGATGTCAAAAGAAAGCTGGAGGGACGCCTGGGTGGCTCAGTTGGTTAAGCGACTGCCTTCAGCTCAGGTCATGATCCCGGAGACCCGGGATCGAGTCCCACATCAGGCCTCCTGCTCGGCGGGAAGCCTGCTTCTCCCTCTCTCACTCCCCCTGCTTGTGTTCCCTCTCCAACTGTGTTTCTCTCTGTCAAATAAATAAAATCTTAAAAAAAAAAAAAAAAGAAAGCTGGAGTGGCAATACTTAGCAATACTTATATTGAACAAGGTAGACTTTAAAATAAAGACTGCAAAAAAAAAAAAACAAAACCAAAGGACACTATGATTATAAAGGGGAAAATCCAACAAGAAAATATAACAATTGTAAATATTTATGCAAATAAGAACCCCAAATACACAAAACAGTTAATAATAAGCATAAAGGAACTAATCAATAATAATACAGTAATCATAGGGGACTTTAATATTCTATTTACATCAATGGACAGATCAGCAAAACAGAAAATCAGCCAGGGAACTGTGGCTTTGAAAATGACACACTGAAGCAGATGAATTTAACGTATATATTCAGAACATTCCATCCTAAAACAACAGACTATATATTCTTTTCAAGTTCACATGGAACATTCTCTAGAATAGATCATGTATTAGCTCACAAAACAAGCCTGAATAGATCAAGAAGACTGAATTTATACATGTTTTCTAATGACAATATTATGAAAGTAGAAATCAACCACAAGAAAAAATGTGGAAAGACCACAAATGCATAGAGGTTAAATAACATGCTATTAAACAATGAATGAGCCAGCCAGTAAATTAAAGAAGAAAAAAAAGTACATGAAAATGAAAACACAATGGTCTAAAACCTTTGGGATGTAGCAAAAATGGTTCTAAGAGGGAAGTTTATAGCAACATAACTAACCCCAAGAAGCGAGAAAAATACCAAATAAACAACATAACCTTATACCTAAAGGAGTTAGAAAATGAACAAGAAACAAAACCTAAAACCAGCCAAAGGAAGGAAATAATAAATATTAGAGCAGAAATAAATGATGTAGAAACTAAAAAACAAAACAAAACAAAACAAAAATAATAGAAAAGATGAATGAAACCAGGAGCTGGTTTTTTGGGAAAAAAATTGATATACCTCTAACCAGACTTATCAAAAAGAAAAGTACCCAAATAAATAAAACTGCAAAATGAGAGAGGAGAAATAAAAGCAATACCATAGAAATACAAATAATTATAAGAGAATATTATGAAAAACTATATTGGACAATGTAGAAGAAATGGATAGATTCCTAGAAACATATAAATTACCAAAACTGAAACAGGAAGAAATGGAAAACTTGAATACACTGATAACCAAGAAAGAAATTGAATCAGTTGGGGCATGTGGGTGGCTCAGTTGGTTAAGTGTCTGTCTATGGCTTTGGTTGGGATCCTGAGGTCCTGGGATTGAGCCCCATGACAGGATTCCCTGCTCAACAGGGAGCCTGCTTCTCCCTCTCCCTTTGCTGCTCAGTAAATCTCTCTCTCTCAAGTAAATAAATTAAATATTTAAAAAAGAAAGAAATTGAATCAGTAATCAAAAAACTCCCAACAAAGAAAAATTCCAGGATTGGATGTCTTCACAGGTGAATTCTACCAAACATTTAAAGAAGAGTTAATACCTATTCTTCTCAAACTATTCCAAAAAATAGGAAAAGGAAGAAAATTTATAAATTTATTTTATGAGGTTAGCATTACGCTGATACCAAAATGAGAAAGACACCACTAAAGGGGTGCCTGGGTGGCTCAGTTGCTTAAGTGTCTGCCTTCAGCTCAGGTCATGATTCCAGGGTCCTGAGATTGAGCCCGCATTGGGCTCCCTGCTTGGTAGGGAGCCTGCTTTTCCCTCGCCTTCTGCCACTCCCCCTGCTCATGCTTATTCTCTCTCTTTCTCTCTCTCTCTCTCTCTCTCTCTCTCTCTCTCTCTCTCTCTCTCCCTCCCTGTCAAATAAATGAAAACAATCTTTAAAAAAAAGGACACCATTAAAAAGGAACTACAGTCCAATATCCCTGATGAACATCACCATAAAAATTCTCAACAAATTTTTTAACAAATATAATCCAACAATACATTTAAAAAAAATCATTCACCATGATCAAATGGGATTTTTTCCTGGGTTGCAAATGTGGTTCAATATTCACAAATCAATCAACATGATACATCACATTAATAAGAGAAAGGACAAGAACCATGTGAGTATTTCAATAGATGAAGAAAAAGCATTTGACAAAGCACAACATCCATTCATGATAAAAACACTCAACAAAGTAGGTTTTGAGGGAACATAACTCAACATAATTAAGGCCATTTATGAAAAACCCATACTAACATCATCCTTAATGGGGAAAAACTGAGAGGTTTTTCCCATAAGATCAGAAACAAGACAAAATGTCCACTCCCACCACTTTTATTCAACATAGTACTGGAAGTCCTAGCCACAGCAAGAAGAAATAAAAGGCATCCAGATTGGTAAGAAAGAAGCAAAAACTTTCACTATTTGCAGATGACGAGATACTATAGATAGAAAACCCTAAAGGTAACACCAAAAAAAACCCCTGCTAGAACTGATAAATGAGTTCAGTAAAGTCACAGGATACAAAATCAATGTACTGAAATCTGTTGCATTTCTATACACTAATAATGAAGCACCAGAAAGAGAAATTAAGAAAAGCAATCCCATTTACAATTACATCAAAAATAATAAAATGCCTAGGAATATAACCAAAGGGGTGGAAGACCTATACTGTGAAAACTTTAAAACACTGATGAAAGAAACTGAAGCTGACACAAAGAAATGGAAAGATATTCTATGATCATGGATAGAAAGAACAAATAGAGCCTTAAAATGTCTATAGAATCCAAAGCAATCTCCACATTTAATGCATTCCCTATCAAAATACCCATAACATTTGTCACAGAATTAGAACAAATAATCCTAAAATTTGTATGAACCATAGAAGACCCCAACTAGCCAAAGCAATCTTGAAAAAGAAAAGCAGGAGACATCACAATTCCAGACTTCAAGAAATACTACAAAGTTGTAGTTATTAAAACAGAATGGTACCAGCACAAAAATAAGCACATAGATCAGTGCAACAGAATGGAAAACCCAGAAATAAACTTACAAGTATATGAGCAATTAATCTTCAACAAAGCATAGTGATGATTATCTCAGAAATACATTTTTTAAAGATTTACTTATTTGAGAGCAGGAAAGAAGATCCACTGGAAAGAAGATAGTCTCTACAACAAATGGTGTTGGGAAAACTGGACCACTTTCTTATACCATACACAAAAATAAACTCAAAATGGATTAAAGACCTAAATGTGTGACCTGAAACCATAAAAACCGTAGAGGAGAACAGGCAGTAACTTCTGTGATGTCAGCCATAGGAGCTTTTTTCTATATGTCTCCTGAAGCAAGGGAAACAAAAGCAAAAGTAAACTATTGGAACTTCATCAAAATAAGAAGCTCCTGCACAGAGCAGGAACCAATCAACAAAACTAAAAGGCAACTTATGGAATGCAGGAAGATATTTGCAAGTGACATCTCCAATAAAAGGTTATTATCCAAAATATATAAACCACTTATACTGCTATATACCAAAAACCCCCAAATAATCCAATTAAAAAATGGGCAGAAGACATGCACAGACATTTCTCCAAAGAAGACATCCAGATGGCCAGCAGACACATGAAAAGATGTTCCTCACCACTTGCCATCAGGGAAATGCAAATCAAAACTAAAATGAGATATCACCTCACACCTGTAAGAATGACTAAAATCAACAGCACAAGAAACAAAAGGTGTCAGTGAGGATGTGGAGAAAAAGAAACCCTGTGCACTGTTGATAGAAATGCAAACTGGTGAAGGCACTGTAGAAACAGTATAGGGGTTCCTCAAAAATTTAAAAATAGAACTACCTTATGATACAGCAATCATGCTACTGTGTATTTACCCAAAGAATATACACTAATTCAAAGGGATACATGCACCTCTATTTTCATAGCAGCATTATTCACAATAGCCATATATATATATATATACATATATATATACACACACATTATATATATGCACATATATATATACACACACACACATATATATACACACACACACACACACACACACATTATAAAAAGGAATAAAATCTTGCCATTTGCAATAATGGATAGAGCTAGAGAGTATAATATAAAATGAAATAAGTAAGTCAGAGAAAGACAAATACCATATAATCTCACTCATATATGGAACTTAAGGAACAAAATAAATGAGCAAAGGGGAGAAAAAGAGAGACAAATCAAGAAACAGACTCTTAACTATAGAAAACAAACTGATGGTTACAGAAGGGAGGTGGATAGGTTATGAGGTTAAATAGGTGATGGGGATTAAGAAGTGCACTTTTGATGAGCACTGGGTGATGTATGGAAGTGTTGAATCACTGCATTTTACACCTGAAACTAATATAACACTATGTTAACTGGAATTAACATAAAAACTTTAAAACAAAAAAAATAAGATAGATTGATGGATGGGTAGATGCATGCAAAGATGGGTAGATATGTGATAAACATGGCAGAATGTTAATTATAAAATCCAGTGGGTATTTGTGTGGATGAGTTTTTTCAACTTTTCTCTATGGTTGAAAGTTTTCATGCTGGGGTACTGGAAAAAATAAATAGCAAAATGGAAAAAAAAGGATATCAAATATATTACTGAGATCTGATTATATATTACTAAGTGGATTATATACAGTGCATTAAACAACCAGCTTAGACATAAATGTGTTACCGCCACATAATAAATTACAAATAATATATAGGCATACTTTATTTAGGGCTGCCCCAAACAGTGCTGATTTGAAATAGTGATGATTATCTAAGAAATACATTTTTTAAAGATTTATTTATTTAAGAGATAGAGAGATGGAGACATGGGGTGGGGGCGGTGAGGGGCAAAGGGAGAGGGAGAGAAAAAAATCTCAAGCAGACTCCCTGCCAAGCAGGGAGTGGGATGTGTGGCTTGATCTCATGATCCTGAGATCACTATCTGATCTGAAACCAAGAGTCTGGTTCTTAACCAACTGTTCCACCCAGGTGCCCCCTGAGGAATATTTTTATATTAAAATACTATGTATTCGTTAGTACATATAAATTCATTCAGTTTTAGAAATTAAATGATCCTCTAACAAATGTGTTTTGAATACTGAAGCATGCGCTGTCCATGGTCTCTTTGCTCTCCGATCCATTCCTTGGCCTTACCCTGATTTACTCTGTATCACAAGACAGGATCTTTTCTCGAGCTCTTCTGTCAGCTGGGTTACAGCTGGGTTACAGCTGGGTTAGGCATGGGAGGCATACACAGTACAGAGAAGAGTAAAAATAAAAAACGGAAGTTGAGGGGGCTTCTCCTCTTCTGTGCCATGGTCGGCATCTTTAGCAGTAGCTATGCCTTCTCTGTGACTCTAGTTCTCATCAGACATGCCTGCCATGGCCCCTGCTTTCCCCAGTGACCCTAAATTCTGGATACCTATATCAGAACCTTCTTCTTTTGTCCCTCCAGCCTAGGGGTGGTGGTCGCTTTTTGTTGGGAAGCTTGTTGCTTTATGGTGCTTTTTTACTTAGGAGTTCTACTGTTACTTGTATAAGCAATTCTCTGCCTTGAGTTCTTTCTCCTTTAATACTTAGTTAGAATTGTCCTGTTTTCCTGGTTGATCTCTGCCTGAGATATGTAATCTTCATGGAGAGGGATCATGGGTGGAATGTTTTTGGTTTTTCAAACTGAGGATGGCCACTTCCTAAAAGAAGGTAACAAAGAATGAGAAACTGAAGTTTGCTTGGCAATTGTGGACATGTGGCAGGGGCAAGAGTCTGAGCTTTCCTGGCCCTGAAGTGAACAGGATCAGGGCAGAGACATGCAGAACACAGAGTGCAATGGAAACACAGTATATGCATAGTACAGACAAAGTATATACGTATGTTTATTTTAGCTGTGAACACTATGGTAATACAGTTCTTTTAACTTGAATAGAGTGCAACATTGAGATCCATCGAAGGCTCACAGCTAGAATCTTTGAGTGGGACTCCCCACCCTGTTTTCTTGTTCTTTCAACTGTGTTCTTTCTCTTTCCAATATTGTTTCTACTCTCTTACTCTGATAAATAGATTTAATGCACAGGGACTGCTATAGGTGTGGAAGTGGAAGTGTTGGCATTATGCTGGCTGTGTAAGGTACTCATTTTCTGTAGTGGTTGATCTGATCAAGGAAATAGATGGCGTAAAGCCGTAGTCCGGTAGGACTTGCTGGAGATTCTTTCAAAGTGGAGGTGGTGAAGAGGACAAGTTCTGTAGCCAGACTGCCTGGTGTGGTGTGTCCTTTTGTAAGTTAAGTAACCTCTCTGCCTCACTTTCTTCACCCATAAAATGAAGGTAACCCACAGTACCTACTTGACAGGGTTATCGTGAAAATAGAATGACTTTAGTTCATGTAAAGTCCTTAGCATTGCTCTGGACAGTCAGTGAATGTAGCCATTAATATGATTATGAATCAGAAGCATCACTGGAGCCTAGGAGGAAGTAATCAGTAACAGGGGTGGTAGGAGATTATGGCCCATAGGCATGTCATAACTGCAGGGACTTTGAAGAGGGTGAAGCCATAATTGCCAGTCTATGATGTAGGAGATGTGCCTCCTTTGAGGGGACCCCTTTGGTAATGTCCCTCTCCAGTGCTGATATAGTTCATGCTCCCTTTTCCAGGAATGCATTCCATTTGAGAAACAGTTCAGTTGGAGGTGGAGTTACTCCTCACTAGATTTTGCTTTGTTTGTTTGTTTTTTGTTTATTCCCCTTATTAGATTTTGGAGACCCCCTTAGCTAGGAGGGCAGTCTTGATCTAGTTCTTTATCCCTTTCTCAGATTATAATTTTGTAGTAAATACATATCTTTTTTTATTTTTTGTGGTCACCCACATTCAAATTCACTTCTTCTGTTTTTGGAATCTTGTTTGAGACTTGGGAAGAAGCAGGGTCCACCCTAGAGTTGAAGCCATAAAATCAGTGTTTGTTTTCTTCCTTACAGCTTGAGTTTAGGCTGGCTAGCTTTAGTTGTAATAGAGTCTCCTGCCAAAGCACTGGAATGTGATGAGCTACCTAAAGAAGCAGGGTCAGTTTAGGATTTCTTGTGGAGATGGGTGGTGCCTGTTGCATCCACCATCCAGTGGTGGTTGTGTCCGCAGTTTTAGCAGAGTTCCATAAGCTGCAGGTGGGGGCAGTCCAGCTGTGCCATCCAACGTTCAGCGATGACGGCTTAGCACCTAACAGACTCTTCCTGGCATATGGCTTTGGCAGTGGTTCTGGTTACCTATATTTTCCTGGTTTCTGCTGATACTTTGAGCCTAGTTCTTCAGTCTCTTTGTTGTTTCTATGAATTGTCCAATAGCTTTCAATCAATTCATTTTTTCTTGGTAATTAGCCAGTGTTGGTTGCAACCTGAAACCCTGCCCAATGCACTGATTCTTGATGACCCACTGATCCAATTCTTTTTTCTTCTTCTTCCTTCTTTCTTCTTCTTCTATTACTACTACTATAGCTGCATCTTTATGTCAGAGCCAAAGTATCCATTGTAGAAAAGTCTAGCCTTTATCTCTTACAGTCCCTTAAGCCTCAATTTTTTGGCACAGGCTTTGTGTACCCAGACACAGGAAGTTGCTGTATTACTATAGTATGCATTGTTTCTACCCATCTCATTTCAATTTACCAAACACCTAATGAACATTGTATAAGGCAATGAATGGTCAGGCTTTGGAGACACAATGTCAAGGAAGAAACTGTTCCTCCTGTTTGTATTTAGAATTAGAGTTGTTTAATTTGTTATATCATGGTGTCATTCAGGCATACCAATTCAGCCATTCCCAAAAGGGAAAAAATGAATGGGTAGGATTAAGGATGGGGAAGATACTATAACATGGTGGTTAAAATATTTTTAATTAATTAATTAATTAATTTTTAATTCCAATATGATTAGCACACAGTGTTTTATTAGTTTCAGGTGCACAATTCAACAGTTCTGTACACTACTCAGGGCTCATGACCGTAAGTGTACTCTTAATCCCCTTCACATATTTCACCCATCCCCCCCCCATCTTTCCCCAGGTAATCATCAGTTTGTTCTCTATACTTAGGAGTCTGGGGTTTTTGTTTGTTTTTTTGTTTCCTTTTGTCTTTGTTCATTTGTTTTGTTTCTTAAATTCCACATATGAGTGAAATCAGATGGTATTTGTATTTTTCTGATTGACTTACTTCATTTAACATTATACCATCTAGATCCATTCACGTTGCGATGGGCAAGATTTCATTCTTTTTCATGGGTAATATAAATATAAATATATATATCACCTTTTTTTTGAGAGAGAGAGAACAGTGGGGGGAGGGGAAGAGGGAGAATCTAAGCAGGTTCCATGACCAGTGTGGAGCCTGATGTAGGTTTCAATCTCATGACTCTGAGAGCATGACCTGAGCTGACATCCAAGAGTCAGAAGCTTAACCAACTGAGCCACCCAGGTGCCCCTATAACACATGTTTTTTAATCCATTCATTTAATTGATGGACACTTGGCTGCTTCCATATTTTAGCTATTGTTAATAATGCTGCAAGAAACATAGAGGTGCATATAGCTTTCCAAATTGTGTTTTCATATTCTTTGGGTAAATCTCAGTAGTAGAATTACTGGATCATATGTTAATTCTAGTTCTAATTATTTGAGAAATTTCCATAGTGTGTTCGACAGTGGCTGCACCGGTTTGCATTCCCACCAATAGTGCACTAAGGTTCTTTTTTCTGTATATCCTCACCAATTCTTGTTCTTGTTTTTTATTTTAGTCATTCTGACAGTTGTAAGGTGGTTCATTGTGGTTTTGATTTATATTTTTCTGATAATTTGTGATATAGTGGTATTGAGCATCTTTTCATATACACATTGGCCATCTAGATGTTTTCATTGGAGAAATTTCTGTTCATATTTTCTGTCCATTTTTTTTTTTTGGTAGTCTCCATGCCCAGTGTGGAGCCCAACGTGGCACTTCAACTCATGACCCTGAGATCAAGACCTGAGTGGAAATCAAGATGTTGGTGGCTCAACTGACTGAGCCACCCAGGTGACCTGCCTTCTACCCATTTTAATTTGGATTATTTGGTTTTTTGGTGTTGAGTAGTGTAAGTTTTTTATATATTTTGGATACTAATACATTATCAGATAAACCATTTGAAAATATCTTCTCCCATTCTGTAGGTTTTCTTTAGTTTTGTTGATTATTTCCTTGTTTCTTTTGCAGAAGCTTTGTTTTCTTTTGCAGAAGCAGAAAAATAAAAAGCAGAAGCTTTTTATTTTGATGTAGTTATAATAGTTTATTTTCGTTTTTGTTTCCCTTGCCTCTGGAAACATATCTAGAAAAATGTTTTTACAGCTGATATCAAAGAAATCACTGCCTGTGCTGTCTTGTAAAAATTTTTATAGTTTCAGGTCTCACATTTCAGGACCATTTTGAATGTATTTTTGTATATGGTGTTAGAAAGTGGTCCAGTTGAGTTTAATTGTGCATGGTGTTAGAAAATGGTCCAGTTTCATTCTTTTGCATGCAGCTGTCCAATTTTCCCCACACCATTTGTTGAAGAGATCTTTTCCCATTGTATATTTCTGCTTCCTTTGTCAAAGATTAATTGACCACATGAGCAAGGATTTATTTCTGGGCTCTCTATTCTCTTTTATTGATCTATGTTTCTGTTTTTTGTTCTAGTACATACTGGTTTGATTACTACAGCTTTGCAGTATATCTTGAGATCCAGGATTGTGTTTTCTTTTCTTTTCTTTTTATTTTTTTTAAACGATTTTATTTATTTATTTGACAGAGAGAGAGAGATCACAAATAGGCAGAGAGGCAGGCAGAGAGAGAGGAGGAAGCAGGCTCCCCGCTGAGCAGAGAGCCCATTGCAGGCCTGGATCTCAGGACCCTGAGATCATGACCTGAGCTGAAGGCAGGAGCTTTAACCCACTGAGCCACCCAGGCGCCCCAGGAATTGTGTTTTGTTCTTTTTTTTCAAGATTGCTTTGGCTAGTTGGGGTCTTTTGTGGTTCCATACAAATTTTAGGATTATTTTTTTCTAATTCTGTGACACTAGCAGTTGTATTAAGTGTGGATTGCTTTGGGTTCTATAGACATTTTAAAAGTATTTTTTCTTCCTATCCATGATCATAGAATATCTTTCCATTTATTTGTTTCATCTTCAATTTCTTTCACCAATGTTTTATAGTTTTCAGAGTACAAGTCTTTTATCTCTTTGGTTAAGTTTATTATTAGGTATTTTATTGTTTTGGGTGTAATTGTAAATTAAATTTTTTTTCTTAATTTCTCTTTCTGGTGCTTCATTATTAGTAGAGAGAAATGCAATGGATTTCTGTATATTGATTTTGTATCCTGCAACTTTACTGAATTTATTTATTAGTTCTAGTAATTTTTTGGTGGTGCCTTTAGGATTTTCTATCTATAGTATCATGTAATCTGCAAATAGTGAAAGTTTTGCTTCTTCCTTACCAATTTGGATGCCTTTTATTTTTTTTTTTGTTGTTTGATTGCTGTGGCTAGGACTTCCAGTACTATGTTGAGTAAAAGTGGTGAGAGTGGACATCCTTGTCTTTTTTCTGATCTTATGGGTAAAATTCTCAGGTTTTTCCCATTAAGGATGATGATAGCTATGTGTTTTTCATAAGTGACCTTTATTACATTGAGATGTATTCCCTCAAAACCTACTTTGCTGAGTGTTTTTATCATGAATGGATGTTGTACTTTGTCAACTGCTTTTTCTGCATCTATTGAAATGATCGTATGGTTTTTATCCTTTTTCAAATTGATTGATTTGCAAATATTGAACCACTCTTGCAGCACAGGAATAAATCTCACTTGATCATGGTGAATGAGTTTTTAGCATATTGTTAGATTCAGTGTGTTAATATTTTGTTGAGGATTTTTGCATCTATGTTCATTAGAGATATTGGCCTGCAGTTCTTTTTTTTAGTGGTGACTTTATCTTGTTTTGGTATCAGTGTAATGCTGCCTTTATAAAGTGAATTTGGAAACTTTCTTTCCTCTTCTATTTTTTGTGATAATTTGAGAAGTATAGATGTTAACTCTTCTTTAAATGTGTAGTAGAATTCACCTGTGAATTCACCTGTGAAGATATCTGGTCCTGGACTTTTGTTTGCTGGGAATCTTTTGATTACCAGTTCAGTGTTATTGCTGGTAATCAGTTTGTTCAAATTGTCTCTTGTTCTGGATTCAGTTTTGGAGGGTTATATGTTTCTAGGAATTTATCCATTTCTTCTAGATTGTCCAATTTGTTGGTATATAGTTCTTTATAATATTCTCTTAAAATCCTTTTTATTTCTGTGGTGTCAGTTGTTATTTCTCCTCTTTCACTTCTGATTTTGTTTATTTGAGCCTCCTTGCTTGTTTGCTTCCTTCCTTCCTTCCTTTTTTTTCTTTCTTCTTTTTCTTTTTAATGAATCTAGCTAAAGGTTTATCGGTTTTGTTGATTTTTTCAAAGAATCATTTCCTGTTTCTATTGACCCCTTCCACTGTTTCTTTAGTTTCTATGTTGTTTTTTTCTTCTTAAATATGTATTATTTCCATTTTTCTACTGGTTTTGGGTTTTGTTTGTTCTTTTTGTAGCTCCTTTAGGTACAAGGTTCAGATTATTTATCTTTTGATAAGTGTACCTATTTTAAACCCTGATCATTAAATTGTTATTCAGATTCTTCAGCCCAGTTTTTTTTTTTTTAATGTGTTATAAAAAGTGTTTTATTGTCTTTGGAGTCCTTTTCAAAGTATTTCTCAAATTATATTTGGTCCAGTTTTCAGTTTTATAGCTAACCTGCTATGTTTGTTAACTTCCTTGTTTGCTTATATGGATTACTTTTCCATTACTAAAGACTGACTTTTTTTAAACCCCTGTAATTGCTGTTTTGGCCATCAGTCAGACAGGTGGGAGTTTTTGTTTGTTTGCTCTTGGAAGAGTTTTAATTTTAAAAATTTGTTTTTTTTTTATTATTCCCTTCCCAATGCTATTTTTAATTACAATTTTGTTTTTGGCTTCTGATGAGATATTTGAAAAAAAGTCTCCAAGCTTCTATTTTATTTTTATGTTTTTAATCTTTCTGTCTCCACCTGACACCTGCATTTCCTTATGTAGCAACCAGTGGAAATGATACTAAATGAGGGATTGTAGCCTGAAGTTCTAGTTCTGGGACAGCTTCAAAGTTACTGTGCAACTTTGGTTATGTCATTTGACTGCTTGGCTTCCAGTTTCCTCATCTGTGAAATGAAGGGAGTTTGTTCATTTACTCAATAGGTATCTATTAGGCAAGTATTAAATTGTAGACATTGTACTAGTTGCTGAACAATCTGCAATGAACAAAAATAGTCAAGGTGCCTCCTCTCCTGGGATATATATTTTAGAGCCATTAAATGATATAAACTCCAAGGCTTTTTGGAGTTTATGACACTGTGTATGACAGTTCTCTTTTGAGCAGAATGGAAAAAAATTCAATATGTCTGAAGTTTGTTTTTAGCTTTTGGGGATTCTTTTGGCTTAAAATAAATACCTTACAGTTTGTCCTATAAGGTGTTCCATGGAAACCAGTGTGAAATGTTCTTTCTGAAAAGGATTTAGGTTAAAGCTGTGTACTACATCCTCCTCATGAAGTAAATCTAAATCTTAGAAAACCTTTGGAAATAACACTTCAGAGCTCTGCTTTTTGAAGTACATTTTTTAAAAAAGGAATTACTGGAATAATTAAGGCTAAACTTTATTTAGATTTGAGAGTCAACATCAGTGAAAGAGGAAATGAAATTTTCTTGGCTGTTTCCAGTATGCTAATACTTATTGAGTTATAAAATTGCATTCAGCTCTAGACTATAAAGCTCTTTATTGGATATCAGTAATAATGATAAAAATAAATATGAATAGCAAAAATGTGTAAGTTTTATTATTTGGTTGACGATCTAGTATATGACATATGTCTTGGAAAAATAAAGGGCTGATAAACCTTTTTTTTATTACAATATAATTAACATGGGCTGATAAACTTTTAAACTTACTTGCCAATGGATTTTTAGTGTTGCAGGAACTACTACAAAAGAGATCTTTAACGAAATATTTAAGCTAAGTCTTTTCTCCTTTTCCCTTCATACCCTTTTAATTTAAAGTGGGCTATTTGTGAGAATGATCAATACCAGGTAGTAAGAAAAAGTTGGAATAATAGTAAGGTAATTTTGGAATTATTATCAGAACAGAGCTATTTGAAAGGATTGTTTTGTTACAGGCGATAGCTGCAGGAAAAATAAAAGAATGAAAGATGTAAGCAAAGTGACAGAAGATAACTGATGTGTTGGTGAAAAATCCAGAAAATATCTTACACGAAAATCAACTCATAACAGGGATTTGCTTGATTTTGTGGGAAGAGATTAAATAGTACGTGTAAATTTTTGCCTGTTTCTTAAATTCTGTCTTATCCAGGATAATAATTCTTATTTCAACTCTGAATGATCACACTTGTATTTTTTTCTGCTCATGAATTTATATTAAATTTTATTGATT
Source organism: Spilogale gracilis (assembly GCA_004023965.1). NCBI lineage: Eukaryota > Metazoa > Chordata > Mammalia > Carnivora > Mephitidae > Spilogale > Spilogale gracilis. Next base: position 40,890 of record PITA01006395.1, on the reverse strand, counting down.
TCATGGTTCTAATTTAATATGTCTCCTTAGATTAATCTTCTAATACTTCAGGAACAATAACCAGAGTTACTGAATGGAAGTAGAGTCCAATATTCAAAAAATGTTCATAAATATACCTCATTATACATATACAGAGATAATCATAAAAAATATAAAGTGGCACCAAAATAAAAAGGAGGTAAGATATATTAAGTTTTCAGAGGAGGGTAAGAATACTTCCAAATTGAAGGAAAAGGAAAAATTTGTGTATAAGATTTATACTGGTCTTAAAAGATAGTAGAATCTGGGCACTCAGAGATGTAGGGAACACTTCCTATGTGGAAGGAATAGTAGAGTTATAGAATAGAAATTATATTGGCCTGGAGGTAACTGAACTTCGGTTATATTTTCTCTAATTCCTAGTTTAATCAGTAAAAACTGGAGTAATAACATTAAAAACCTTGCTGTGCAGTTGTTGTGAAGGATAGTCAAGTGGACATTGCTAGCTCAGTGTCTGGCAAAGAGTGGATGCTTGGACAAAAACCCTCTCTTCCCTTTGAAGGTAACTGTGGAGGACATTTGACTCCAGGCTAAGGAGTTTGGGGGGAGAGTTAAATTCTGCTTCTGTTCTTTTCTAGCTGCATGACCTTGAGCAAGTTATTTAACTTCACCCAGTCTCAGTTTTCTCATCTCTAAAATGGACATAATAATAACAATTTCATAGTTGATGTAAAGAGTAAAAGAGTTAGTTTATGTAAATGATTTATATATGGCACAAAGTATGTCATTGTTAACTATCGCTATTATTTTTCTTAGGCTCTGAGGAGCAAATGGAAGTTTTTGAGTCAGGGGATGGAGGAGGAGAGTGATTGAATCAATTTTTTCTTTAGAAAAGTTGACCAGTTGGTGGTTTACAAATAGGAATTGGGTGGTGAAGAATTAGGGAGAGAACCAAAGAGAGGAAGACTAGTTAAGGGACTATTAAACACTCTGGATCAGAGACACTGAAAACTTGATGAATAATGGTAGTAGCAGGAATGAAGAGGGGCCACTTAGCCTAGTAACATAATTATCAAACTTTTGTTGTATAAATCATTGGGGATCTTATAAAAATGCAAGTTCTGTGTTGGTAAGTTTGAGTGGGGTCTGTGATATTGCATTTTTAACAAGATCCCAAGTGGTACCAGTGATGCTGGCCCACAGAGCAAACTGAATAGCAAGGAACTTGAAGATAGGATTAATAAGAGTTGACAGTTGACTGGTTGTGGTGGCAGGGGACAAGAGGGATGGTGAGTTTTCAACAGAAAGAGTTAATTGCGAAGGAAAATGATGAACTCAGATCGACACACTAAGCTTGGTAGCCTGAAATTGGAGTTTTAGGAGGGAGAGTGGTATAATGCCAAAAGGGTAGATTTATTGTCAAAAGACCTGGAGTAAATCCTGGCTCCAACAAATATTAGAAAGATGACTTTGGACTTAAACTCTTCTTCATCTCTAAACAGGAGACCACAGTGACTACTTCAAAGGATTGTTGTGGAGACGATGGAGGTATTTTGTAATGAAAACTTCTCACATGGTGGCCAGCTCACAGAAGGCACTTACTGAGTAAAAATCAGATATATGGAGGCTATGGAATTTATGGCCTAATCCAGCTCCTGGCAAGGCTGGTTTGGGTTTTAACACATACGTTTTTCCTACAATGTACATACTGATACTTCAAATCATACGGTAATTTGGCAGCCTTCTGAACTTGATGTTTTCTAAGTATGCGTTAGCTGACATAATTTCAGGGGACTTGAATGCCAGGATTGGCAGCAGTTCCACCACAGCTCCATCTATCAGAAAACAGCAATTGTCAGATTCTTCCTTTTAAGGCACTTCTCCAGGAATAACTGTCTGAATCAAAGAGGAAAATATCTGGTCAAACTCATTTATAATCATAGTCCAATAATGGCAAATGGCAGGCTGTGGGATAAATCTGTGGACTTTTACTTACATTTCCAACCAGAGGCAGCATTATTGATGACTGAAGAATTAGCTCTTCAGAGCTTATCTATGACCTTGAGTTGGATATTTTAGACTGGTGGAAAGTAAATATTTTTCCCTTAAACTTAATCTGAACTTTCAAAATTGTCCTCGTATCTGTCCCTACACATAACTCAATCAGTGAGATTTTAGGGATAAGGTTAAACTGAAGTGACCAAGTGAATTTATGATAACAAAGAATTTATAGCACATATTTTATTCTGGAAGTCTTAAAAAATAACTATTTATAATATTAACAAATTACAGTTATAGTATTCACATTGCTGGACCATTCAAGAAGTTCTTTTATCTCTTGCTTCATAAAAGAGATCCGAAAGAAGAAAATTCCAGGCCACATTGTCAAGATATTATCTCAAATATAACAAGACAGCAAGTCATCCAAAGACTCATTTAGTTACATTTCTTCTAAAAACAACTTATCCTTTACAAAAATTAAATTACATCAACTGTTCTGGAATATTTTGTGCTTGACCTCAGAGATACCAACCATATGGATTTGGGACTTCATCTTCTTTGGTGTTACTTTAGTATGAGGAAATTCAAAATCACATGCATGGATTGAGTGCTAAACCAATCATCTCAATTTCAACTCTGTATCTCTGCATTTTGTTGTCTCCAGTATTCTGCATAGCCAGAATCCATTATTTTCATCAACTCTAAAAAAAGTCTAGTCTTTCAAGGCTGAAAGGAGCTCCAGAAGAAAATCTTTGCTGACAGAATTATTTTGATCTTGCTTGAGTAGTTGGCTGAAGTCCTTGCCAACCTATTTACCTTAATTAACTCCATAGGTATGGTTCCCTCAAGATGAACCCTAAGTGTAGTTGACTCTAGGTTCAAAAAGGGAAACTCTCCATCTCCTGAAATTAGAGAACCATTAAGGCTCCTAGAGACTCCCTCAAAATAACATCAAATTTCTTCTTAAATTGAAAGATTTAAGGCTCAATCGAATAACTTGCTTGCATAAGGAGCCAATCAGTTTTAGGTAGCAAATAAATTCTACAGATAATGGCTATGAAAGTATTTGTCAAATGAGTCGATTCTATTACCTGTTTTATCTCCTCGAAAGAACAATTTTGTGAAACTTTTATCTGGACACATTATTTTTTTCTTCTATAAAATTTCCTTCCTGTTGTCTAACCATAATGCATCCAGTCATCTGAAAGAGAAATCTGGGAGTTATCCTGGAGTCCTCCCTGCCCACCTCATGCCCATTCACTTCCTGACACCTGCTGATTCTTACATCCCACATGTATGCTGTTCCTTTCTCCCTTGGTCCCTCCTGGCAATGTAAGCCCAGGCCCTTACATTTCTCTCTGAGCCTTTACAACATCTTAAGGACTTTCTCTGTCTCCAGTTACGGCCTTCTCCAATTTACCCTTCAGAATGCCTTTGGGGTAATATATTTAAAGTCCAACTTCAATCAGGTAATTTCCTTTCAGTGGCTTTCCATCATTCAGAATGAAAATAAAATAAAATAAAATAAATAAAAATACAATAAAAAAAATCCAAGCTCCCTGACACAAAGTTCAAGGCCTCCCATGATCTGGTTTGTATGAGCCTCTCTGGTTTATTTCCTACTTACCATTCACTTCACACTCAGCAGATGTCTCAGCCTCAGCACTACTGACATTTTGGGCCAGATAATTCTTTGTTGTCCTGGGGCTATCCTGTGCCATTTTAAGATGTTTAGCAGCAAACCTAGCCTCCACCCATGAGATGCCAGTGGTACTCCCTTCTCCTGGGTATGACAACCCAAAATAAGCCCATTGCTAAATGTTCCCCGGGGGCAAAACTGCCTTCTGGTTTGTAGATAGGAGTAGAGTGGAGAATCACAAACTGTACATATTAGGGTATGTAGTACCTCCCTTGATTTTTTTGTTATTTGTTCTTGGAAAGCTTTTCTCCTGCTTTGTCTAATGTAGGGAGAGAGGAAAATATCCTGCCCTTCTGTCCTCTAACTTCTTTGTTTGCTTGAAATGGAGGGACTAATTGCTAGTCAGATTCCAGGCCAATGATTGGGCCACAGGTGAGATCATTTTTTTTTGAAAGGGCCACATATGTGTATAACCCACTCTTCAATTAACAAAAAAATTAACTAGCCAATACATAAATCCATGCTTGTAAAAAAGTAAAATTATATAGAATACAGAATTAAAAACAAAAGTTTTCCAGGGTCAGAGTATTATACTTACCACCCCCCCCCCAAAGATTTGATGCATGCTGTCCCAACATTGTCACCAACAGATATCCTACCCCTTTATAACCATGGCCTTTGGGGTTTCAGGATTGTGTATAAAAAATTGAGGCTAGGTTGGCTGACCAAAATATGGGACTTTGTGATGATTGCTAGGATTACTGGAGCACATAATTCATATTTTAGGTCTACCTGGCTCAAAGAAAGACACCTCTTTTCTTTCTTTCCTTCTTCTTACCTACCTACTTTCCTTCCTTTCTTTTGAGAAAGAGAGAGAGAGCATGCATGGGCATGCAGCAGAAGGGTGGAGGGGCAAAGGAAGAGGGGAAGAGAGAATCTTAAGCAGGTTCCCTGACCCTAAGATCATGACCTGAGCCAAGAATCAAGAGTCGGACGCTTAAGACTGAGCCACCCAGACTCCCTCAAAGAAGGAAATTTCAATAAAGCTTCTATAGGCCATATTCCTCTTTCATATTGCCATCCTTTCTCCAAATTTTTAGAGCTAGTTTTCCTTCCATCCCTATAAAAATCCACAACCCATAATAATTAGTGCTGTTATTAAGAATGACAGACCTTTGGCATTTGATGGCGTATGATGTTACTAAGCATCAGTCCATAGCCAAGCCCTAGTCCATAGCCAAGCCCCAGAAATTCTGCTTCACAAAGTCAATGGTGAGTCTTGGGATCTCATTCTCTCTGTCTCTCTCTCTCTGTCTCTCTTTTTTTTGCCAGCTCCAGCCAGGATGAGTCTCAGGTGTCGCCTGGTGTGGGAGCCAGTGACTACATAGCTGCAAAGGAAAAGGTAAAATGATACTTCCAGGTATTCAGCATTTTGACCATTGAGGATTTCCCTTCATGTTTATGTAGATTCAGTATCTAGTGTCCACACTTAAATTCCAAGTTGCATAAATGCTTATAGCAAATGGAGGGAAAGATGTCTATTCATGCCTGTGTTAAATACTAAGCAGGCCTTCAAAACAGACTAGGTAAAGAGGAAATACCTGCAAGAGTTCTTTCTTAAGATAACAAAAACATGCCTGATGGTGGGGAAATGGAATGATTTTCATAAAGGTTTCCAGCGATGGGAGCAAACAAAGGGTGAGAGAAATCCTTTCTACACAACTTTCATTCTAGACACCCCCATCCTTAAACAGAGAATTTAAAAATAGCCCTTTCCCCTAATTCTGTGGATTATTCTTCTGTTAAAGTCTTCCTCTCCATTTAGTTTTTATTTATTTGACAGAGAGATCACAGGTAGGCAGAGAGGCAGGCAGACAGAGAGGGGGAAGCAGGCTCCCCGCCAAGCAGAGAGCCCGATGTGGGGCTCGATCCCAGGACCCTGAGATCATGACCTGAGCCCAAGGCAGAGGCTTTAACCACTGAGCCACCCAGGTGCCCCCCCATTTAGGATCCCACAGAAGGTCAGTAAGGATGGTGGGGGTGAACTGTTTCTAGTAGTGGAACCAAGGATGATGAAGTAAACTGGAAAAATGCTTGAAAAGCTCTAATTGAGACAAACCTGACTACAAAATTGTGTCTGTGCTATGATTACAACTGCAAAAATTCTGTCTGCATATGGACAGGGACTAAAAGGGAGCATGAAAAAAATGTAAACAGTTTGGTTTGTAGGATGGCAGGATTTTGGGTGGATTTTTCTTTCTTTTATTTTGAGTTTTGTCAATGTTTTTGTAATGTTTTGTAATAAACAATAGTATAAAAGAAGCAGCTGAACCTGCTGACTAATTATTGTTAGAAAGCACAGCTTAGCATCAACTCTATCAGAAATGAAATTGCTGCTTTTGCCAGACGCTTCTCAACACCAGATAATACTGTGTCAGATAACCTTAATCAAGAGATGACTCCTCTGGTTCGTACAAGCATTTCCTCCTTCCTCTCCACCCTCTTCCCTCCCTTCCTTCCTTCATTCCCTCCCTCCCTCCTTCCTTTCTTCCTCCCTCCCTCTGCTAACTCTTTGCAACAGGCGTACCAGATGACCAGATATTGGTTCAACTGAGTCCACAAAGAGGGGGTTTCATTTTGTTGTTTTTATTTTATTTTTAAAAATAGTTGAAATGATTGATTGGTTATACCTGCCCTAAGAACAGCCTTGGACCAAATCATCTTCTGCAATATCATGAAAAACTCAGGGTACTCCAAAGAGCGTCTAAGTGTGTGAGTGGATTCAAGCTCCATTTTGAAGGACGTATGTATGGTTGTCACCTGCAGGAACCCCTGCAGTTTATCTTTGTGCAGAAATGGAATGGCAAGAATACAAGTGAGGTTCTTAAAAATTTGACAACAGAATGTCAGCCTCACTTCCTGCACATCTGGTGTTTGAAGCTTATGGATAATCAACAGCATAGACTATTGGCACTTCAGGCACTTGTCGGTGAATTCAGTCCCGAAGTGACTTGTAACTGTGCACTTGCCAAAGGCTCGCCTAAGATATACGATATTGGAGAGAGAATATTTAAAACAGGTGGTCTTTCCATTCTCCTTCCAGGAACTCTAATCCCTGTTCTTGTTTGTGATTCGTTGTGGTATGGGAAGCAACATATTGGGGCTGGGCTACCTCTATACCCGATAGAAATGCTTGCACTGGGTTAAAAATTCAGTGGTCTGGCTTGAGCTTTTGTGAGACTCAATATAAGAATTGTCCATTGGAGCAAAGCTTTTGCATTTTTTGGCAAATATCATTGTTGAGGATGTTGTGCCTTATGTCACCTAAAATCTATTACTAGAAAATATATGTGTTAAATTCCTGTTGGATTCAGGACATGAGCTTTTTTTTGCTCATAATGTGGTTTAGAGACCAGGCATTTCTCGTTGTGCCTCAGGTACAGGGAAGCTCATGCTCTACCTGTAGGACTCCTCCACTGGCAGTTCCATACAGATTAGAGAAATTGATGAGCTCAGACAGCAGAGTTGGACACAACGGGGTGGTAGCATTTGGTGCCCATTCAGTTGCTGCGTCTGTTAGGGCTTAGGTTGGTACAATCCTTCCAACTTTAATGATCTCATTAGGATTTTTTTCTTCGAGAATCTGTTGTTCCTGAACTGCTAGATTTTCACAAAGGAAGAAATGCATTTCATTTTCTATAAATATCAAAATTAATTACTCATCGTTATAACTATTCATTAAAATTCAAAATTAGATGAGAATGTTCTCCATAGGTTTTTTTTTAAGCCTTGAAGAGATCCATTTTATTATAGCATCTACAGCTCTACTATTTAAGGAAATTATGACATAAGGTTCATAATTGAATTAAGCCAATACCTTTTGCCCAAATCCTAAGAAGAAATTAGTGAAAGATGGTGGATAGAACTATGGTGGTTTATTAGGACAATTGAGCAGAGTAGTTTTTATAGGTCTGACCCCAGCGTATCTAGTTGGGAACAGACTCATTCCTTCACCTGTTCATTCTTTCTGTCATCAATACGCAAGGACCATTTTAGGGTCCGAGGATATATCAGTAAATGGAACAGGCAGATCTCTCCGCCTTTATAGAATTTGCATTCTAGTGCGGAGAGGGGGAAGACAGTCAATAATAAACAAAAATGCATGGTGTGACAGTTGGTGATAAGCTCTATGGGGAAAAGTCAAGTAGGTAAGGGGGAGATAGGGGGCACAGGGTGTGAGGGTGGGATTGCTATTTTAAACAGTGTGACCAGGTGGCATCTGAGCAGAGATTGGAAGGAGAGAGCTATGTGAGTCTCTCTGGGGAAAGTTTCCGTTGAGAGGGAACAGTTAGTGCAAAAACCCCAAAGCAGTCGTGTGCTTGGCATGTTGGAGGAAAGCAAGGAGACGGATGTGGCAGGAATGGAACATGGAGAGACGGTGTTTTGGAGGCCACTGAGGGAGGAGAGAGCCAGATCACTTAGGCCATTTGAAGGGGTTTTAAAAATGAGACAGGGAACACGTGGAGGGTTTTGAGCAGAGGAGCAATGGGATCTGACGTTTTAAAAGCATCACTTGATTGCTTTGTGCAAAATAGACAGTAGTGAGATGTGGGACTTGGGCTGTGGGAGGGAGAATGGGAAGAGGTGGTCAGGTTCTGGATTGTTTTGAGAGTAGAGACATCAGGATTGGTGACTGGTAAGATAGAAGTTATGAAAAAAAGATAAGTTTTTGGTCTGAGCTAGTATGTTAAGGAATGCAAAGGATGGAGTTACTGTATCTTGGATGAGGACAGCAGTGGGAGGAAGATCAGGACTTTGGTTTTGGACTGATTAAATCTGAGATATTCAGGTGCTGAAGGTTTGATAATATAAATCTCAACTCAAAATTAATATTACATTTAGTATTATGTATAAATAATATACTATGGTATTATTAAATATTATATACTTGTACTATATTTTAAGAGGGACACTAGCAACAAGTTTTATCTCTCTCTCTATATATATATAGAGAGAGATCTACATATCTATCTATATCTGTGTTTCTCTTCATGTTGGAGGGATTCCTTGAAGAGATAGAGCAAGAGATAGAGCCACCTGGGTGGCTCAGTCAGTTAAGCGTCTGCCTTCAGCTCAGGTCATGATCCCAGGGTCCTGGGATTGAGCCCTGCATTTGGGCTCTCTGCTCCACAGGAAGCCTGCTTCTCCCTCTCTCACTCCCCCTGCTTGTGTTCCCTCTCTCGTTCTGTCTCTTTCTGTCAAATAAATAAATAAACAAATCTTAAAAATAAAAAAGGTATAGCAAATGAATTTTCCCTCAGTGCTCACTTACATTCAGTACTCAGTCTTCCTAGTTTACTGCCCAAATGAACCTTGATTTTTGTTCTCTTTTTATTCATACAGCCTAAAATTCAGGCGCTTTGATCTCTTCCTGTACTATTGTAACAGCTTCCTGACTGGTGTCCTCACCTCGACTTTTCAGTTTTCTCTCTCTCTCTCTCACTCTCTGTATACACACATGTATATAGATGTACTCACAGACATCAGTCTTCCTATCGTTAGCTGTATATCTGTATACATATATATGGCCAATTATCATTGTGGTAGCTGGATATGTAGATAACATAATATATATATTAGATAACAATATAGTAATCTGGCTACTGCAGTATGTGTGTGTATATATGCATATTTATATATACACAAATACATATATAGCTATGCAAATGTTTATAGACATGTGTATATATACACAGATATATGCCTATAATATAACAAATATACGTATTTACATATATACATTTGCATAAGTATATATGCACACACACATATATAAACCCAGCCACCACAGTGATGTTTATTTTTTTAAAGATTTATTTATTTATTTATTTTAGAGAGAGAGTGCGTGTGAGCAGGGGGAGGGGCAGAAGGAGAGGGAGAGAGAATCTCGAGCAGACTCGCAACTGGAGCCCCACCTGGGGCTTGATCCTACAGCCCTGAGATCATGACTTGAGCCCAAACCAACAGTCTGATACTTATTTAACTGAGCCACCCAGGCACCCTGTGATATTTCTTTTTTTGAGTAAAAACTTAAAAATTTATGGTAAAATATACATACCATAAAATTGGCTATTTTAACCATTTTAACTTGTACAGTTCTGTGGTATTATGTGCATTCACGATGCTGTGCAACTGATCTCCAGAAGTCTTTTCTTCTTGCAAAACCAAAACTTTGTACCCATTAAACACTAACTCCCCATGCCCTCTTCCCCTAGCCGCTGGCGGCCACCACTGTACTTTCTGTGACTATGAACCTGGCTGCTCTAGAAACTTCATATAAATGGAATCACACAGTATTTGTCCTTTTGTGACTGGCATTCTTCCCTTAACATAATGTCCTCAACGGTCATCCACATTGCAGCATGTATCAGCATTTCTTTCCTTTTGGAGGCCAAATAACATTCCATTGTATGTGTATACCACATCTTATTTAGCCATTCATACACCTATGGAAACACAGCAATATTTATTATATAGTATCTCCCCGGGGAACCTTATAGTAACTTGTCCCCATTACTCTCAGGATAAACCTAAAAGGGTTTACTATGGTTTACAACACCCTGGCCTCTAACCCAGTAGCCTTCATTCTATCTATTTCCCTTTACACTCTTCCCTTCAGTCAGCCTACCTGACCTTACCACAATTCCTTTCACATCTGGATTTTCTGCCCTCTTCCTCTGCTTACAACACCATTTCCCCCCACCCCCAGAACAAGCTCAGCTTGTACCTCATGACATCAACTCCTTCGAGAAGATTTCCCTCTCTCGTCCAGGTTCGGTTAGGTGTACAAATAGTGCTTCTAGAATCCCCTGGATTTCTCTCTACCAGTGCATTTGTCACACCTAGAGCTAAGACAATGTCTTGTTTCCCATTTCACTCCTGGGGTCCCACACATTCTGAGTACACAGTACATATTCCCTTCCTATCCCATGTCACTGTGTTTAGATTCGGTTCACACTCCCGTGGTCAGTGGTCCGGTGACTATAGAGGTTGGGAAGCAGACGCTCCGCTTTCTGCATCATGTGACTTCACCTGACGCAGTGATGCAATGCCCACGTCATTCTCTTCATCTCATCATGAGGGCATTCTATCATCCCACACACTCAATGAAGGGCGAGTACAGTACAGTGAGGTATTTCCAGAGGCAGACCACATTCACATAACTTTCATTATAGTGCGCTGTTACATGTATTCTATTTTATTATTGTTGTTAATCTCTTCCTGGGTCTAATTTACAGATTAAACTTTTAATCATAGGTATGTGTTTATATGCATGGATCTATGTAGTTCTGTGCTCTCTGGGTTTGGGCATCCATGGGGGATCTCTGAACGAATCCCCCCCCCACCCCCGCCATAAGGGAGAAATGTACCTTTGTTGAATGAATAGATAGCGGTGTGCAAGCCCCTCCAGTTTTGGAGGAGGTGGGTGCTGAGGCAGTGGGCCATACAAGTGACTAATTCAAGATCACTAAATGTAAGGGCAAGCCTATGCAGCCCTGTAAGTGCTGATCCCTCCCTGCCCATGACACCGCTCAGTGAGGCACTTTGTGCACATGATAGTGACCCGAGATAGGCCGACGTTAACCCGCTCTGGTAGGAGTTTAGGTGCCTTCAGCACAGTGTAAACTTGTGCTCTTTTGGTAAACCCTTCCTGCCTCAATTCTCCTCCTCACTCTCCCCCGCCCCCCCACTATGAACTTGGAAATAAATTCGTATGTTTAGGTCACTTAAGCAAAAATGAGATTTTATTCTGTGAAGTAACTGTTTAGTTTGTAAAAGGATCAATGGGCTATTTTGGATCAAATAACTGTGTTTTCTTTAGCCATTTAAAATGGTCTATTTTCATTTTTTAAGCCACTGCCTTGTGAAAGGACCTAAGAATATCCCCAACTTAGTGTTAGATCCCGTAATTACATTTTCTCATTTTGAAAGCAGTTATGCAGTCCTTACAATAGAGTCAACTCAGCTAAAAATAAACTCCAGGCAGTTCATATTAACTGGGTAATAATAACAGGCAACAAGGAGGCTCGGTGTCCAAATATGATGAAAACAGGAAGTTCATTACACAAGCTGTTCTTTCCTGATAGATCTGAATTCTTAAAGCCTTAACTCAAAAATAATCCCTTCAGGTTATAAATAAAAGCAGAGAATTGTCTCTTACTTGTGGCTTAATGGAGATAACACTGTAGCTAAATAAATCCACATAGTTATGCATTGAATGTAACACCAGAACGTCTGCTTGGGAAGAGGAAGGAGTATGTTTGCAGAGACCCCTCTCCTCCCGCAGAGACGCTGAACCCATGCGGCCCAGCGGCTTACCTTTTCTCACCCTGGGCCCAAGTCGCCGAGGAGATGATGCTTCACTTTGGTATGATGGTAGGAAAGCAGAAAGCCTTCAGGTGTGGAAAGGGTTTTTATTTCTCCCTGAGGAGAAAAATGGATGAAACGGAACAACCTCAGCTCCAAGTGTCTGCCAAGTGGTATGAATTTCAATCCCGGGTTTTCAGTGTAAAGTGGGAACGAAACCCAAAAGATGTTAAACCTCTTTCCTTTAGAACTCCCTTTCTCTAGCAAGTGTTACTGGTTGCACAGATTCAGATTTTCTTGATTAAAGCAAGGTGAACATGGAGGGAAAATTTAACTTATGTAACTGGGATGAACCCCACCATCTCATCTCCTGAAACCAAATCCCAGCCCTCCAGGGTGTTACTGGGAAGTGTGATAAGGAGCCCATGGCTCTGCCACCCAGCAGAATTTCTCGCTAGTTTTTTTTTTTCCCCCCAAAATTTTTATTCAATTTCCAGTTAGTTAACATATAGAACAATGTGGGTTTCAGGAGTAGAATATAGTGATGACTCATTTACATACAATACCCAGGGCTCATCCCAGCAAGTGCCCTCCTTAATAACCAACCCCCATCATGGGGCGCCTGGGTGGCTCAGTTGGTTAGGCGACTGCCTTCGGCTCAGGTCATGATCCTGGAGACCCGGGATCGAGCCCCACATCGGGCTCCCTGCTCCGCGGGAAGCCTGCTTCTCCCCCTTTCAGTCCCTCTGCTTGTGTTCCCTCTCTAGCTGTGTTTCTCTCTGTCAAATAAATAAATAAATAATTAAAAAAAAAAAAACCCATCTACCACTGCTCTCCATCACTAGCTGTTACAACAGCCACCAGGAGGGTCACGTGGGCTCAGACAGTATCCCATCCTAATTGCCTGCAACACGGCAGAGAGCAGGCTGAAAGGACTGGGAAGGGGAAGAGCGTGAGGGTAAAGAGCAGGACGGGCCACAGAATGGAAAGTGCACGTTGACCTGGCTCCACAGAGGTTGGCTTTGCTCCCCGCGCTGGGCCAGCGATGTCTCTGGGTTTCCCTGGAACAAAAGAGCACATCTGGGGAGTGTTCACCTTATGAATGTCCCCAAACCCACCCCCTAATTCTTGTTCTACTCCTATGTGGGCTGCACTTACCCTTCCAGGGGAGGACCTTTGTTTCTTTCACCACACAACCAATCTAGGACTCTGTCCCAGGAAGGGGGTTCTTGCCACTTTTGAAGAGACAAGGGAGAGGGCCGGTCGCTGTGAGCGTCCGGAGGGCTCTATTGCCAAGGCCTTGCCTTTAAGAACAGCCTTAAATTTAGACTTTTGATGTTATTTCCAAATGGGGTTAACATAGCCACAGATATACTGTGATTTAATAAAACACACACACACACACACACACACACACGACAAAAAGTTATTACATATAACTTTAAAGTTGTGTTCTATGATCAACTCACATTAGCTGTTGAGTACCATAAATTGTATGTTTTGTAAACCTATGAATTGCACAATAACATTGCACTATATATATTTATTGAGTGCAAACATTTAAAATACATCAATGTTTATAATGCTGTTTTGGCATTTTTTTTCATTTTCTAAAATATTGTTATTCTCAGAAATTGGAAGTGCTCTGGCCTCTAAGAGGCCCTGAACATAGACCAGCTTCCTCTATGATGCCACTCGTGGGGAGGGATGGAGACTTCTATGAGGGAAGGAGGGAGATTTACAGAGATGAATGCAGTGGTTCTTAAACTCAAACGTGCAACAAAATCTCCCAGGAAGCTTGTTAGAAATGACACATGATGCACTGAGAATTTCTGGCTCAGACCCAGGATCTTGTCTCAGGGGACTGGGACTATGCTTTGAAAGGCCCTGTAACAGGTTGTAGAGGGAGCTGTTGGGGAAAGGTCAAAGTGTAAACGAGGTGCCTTTGGGAAATAAATAATGACTCCCTCTGGGAACAGTGAAGACTCTGTCAGAGAGAGAGGTTTATCACACTAGGATCAATAACAAAACTGAGTAAAGGACCTGGTAGCTGAGAGAGCAGAGGGTAGGCAGAGAGAGCTACCAAGGATGTGGAGAAAAAGGAACCCTCATGCACTGTTGGGGGGGATGCAAACTGGTGCAGCCACTGCACCAAAATAGTGTGGAGGCTCCTCAAAAAGTTAAAAATAGAATTATTGTATGATTCGGTAATTCCACTACTGAGTGTTTATACAAAGAAAACAAAAACACTAATTTAAAAAGATATATGCACCCCTACATTTATTGCATTTATTTGCAATAGCCAACACATGGAATTAGCACGAGTGTCCATTGATGGATGAATGGATAAAGAAGCTGTGGTATATATATACAATGGAATATGACTGAGTTATAAAAAAGAATGAAGTCTTGCCATTTGCAACAACATGGGTGGACTTAGAGGGTACAATGCTAAATGAAACAAGTCAGTCAGAGAAAGACAAAGACCATATGATCTCACTCATATGTGGAACTTAAGAAACAAAACAAATGAACAAAGAAAAAAGAGACAAATAAAAAAACAGACTCTTAAGTATAGAGAGCAAATTAAGGGTTACCAGAGGGGGTAGGGATTATCTAAATGCGTGAGGGGGTTAAAGAGTGCACTTGTCATGATAATACTAAGTGATGTAGAATGGTTGCATTATGACACTGTACACCTGAAACTAATGTAACACTACATTAATTATGCTTCAATAAAAAAAAGAAACAGAGCCAGGGACCTGGCATGGCATGGCATGACCATGGCAGAGGGTAGGAGGGAGAGCTATCAAGCCTGGCTTCAGAGAGCATGGAGCACGCTGGAGAGATGTTCACATGGGCAGACTGTGGGGGTGGGCAGTTATGCCAGAGGGACATGAGACATGGGCAGCTTCTGGGGGATCTCACTGGAGGGGAGTGGTGAGAAGACCTCAGGCTAGAGCAGGCATACCTAGAGGGGTCAGAAACCTAGGAAGCTGAGGAATTACGAGAAGCTCCCTAAGGCTTGGTACAGGAAGAAGCCCAGAGCTAACTACTCCTTCCACCTACTGCAAACCAGATAGACTACTCCCTAGAGGCCACTTATTTGATATATACACTGACTTTTTATGACATTTTTTATCAATTCATCTGTTTGGAAAAATAAGGGGAGTATTAAAGAAATTTGGGATACGAACGTAAGGTGTTAAGGATGGTTTTCCTAGCTTTTTGAGTTATGATTTGAGCTAAGCAAAGTGTGCCATTCTTTCATAGATAAACCTGTGCCTCTCATACTATCAACATGTCTTGCCTCAGGGTCAATTTTATACATTTAAAAATTATAGAATAAACATCTCAGTTGCATTTCCATGGTCCATGCGTTACAAATCCAAAATTCTTTGTGTTGGTTTTTGTCCATTCCAAGAATCTACCACAAAAGCCTTTCTATGAGTAATAAGAGAAATTTACCCACCCTTTATATGATTAAATAGTTACAGGACTTTCGTTTTAAGTATCAGTGATCTCTGTTACATAAGTTTTTCTTAACTTTGAATTTCACTTATTTAATTTTCACTAGTGATAGCAACAGTGCTCCATATTTTGGAGTTATCTGCCTAGCAACTTGATTATGAGCCATTTGAGCTAAGAGTACAATTCTCAAGCTTTCTGGATTGCAAAGCTCTATTGTTTCTAGACTTCCACATATTATCCATTTTTTTTTCCTAGTGGAACAATATTAATAGAATACAGCAAAAAAATCGTAACAACTCAACTTCTATTTTGCTTCTGTTGTGGCTCTCACAGGTAGTGGTTCCCAAGCTATAAAAAAATAGAACAAATAGTGTTAATAGGGCTCTGAAATCAGAGGTAGTTGTTGGATGTGTATGTGTGTTTGTCTGGATTGTGTATGGGAAGTCAAAAGATAGTATAATTTAAAAAATTTATTTAGTGCCTAATATATGCCAGACACTGTTGGATACAGGTGTACAAAACAATGCTCCCATTCTCAGGGAATTTACATTCTCATGGTGGTAGTAGGACACGTGTGCTGTTTTATAATAGGGCAATTAGAGGAGACTTCTTTTTTTTTTTTTTTAAGACTTTATTTATTTGACAGAGAGAAACACAGCTAGAGAGGGAACAAAAGCAGAGGAACTGAGAGAGGGAGAAGCAGGCTTCCCACTGAGCAGGAAGCCCGATGCAGGGCTTGATTCCTGGTCTCCAGGATCATGACCTGAGCTGAAAGCAGTCGCTCAACCGACTGAGCCACCCAGGCGCCCCTCGAGGGGACTTCTATAATAAGTGACATTTGACCCGAGACTTGAAAGAAGTGATGATGCCTCGTGGATGTGTGAGATTCTTGGTGGAGGGAAGTTGAGTACACAGGCCTGAGAGATTGCACAGCATTTGGAGGTAGGGAATGGGTGAGGGGGAGAGGGAAAGGGAGCATGTCAGAAAGTTAGCTGGAGAAGACCATAGTCTTTCAGGTAAAGGTAAACTTGGGATTTCTTTTTTCTTCTTTTTGGTGAGATAGGAAGCCAATGGAGAGTTTTGAGTAAAGGAATGATGTGAACATTTAAATAAGATCACTGTGGCTGCTGCAAGGGGAGTAAGTTAAGCTGCGTTCCCTAGAAGTGGAGCTTGAGATGGTATGTGCGTATTATTGATGAAGAAACTGGTGAAGGAAGCAGGGTCAAAGTGAAGAAGGAGAATGGCAAGAAAGTGGTTTGGGCTGATGTGAAGCTTTAGCCTGATCCCATGGGTAGCTCTGGGATATAAATTTCACTGTTGAGTTTTCCCTACCTGAGGCAAGGGAAAGGTGCTTTTTATCTTTATCCTAGTTATTGACTAAAAACTCTGCAGAGAGGGATGGAAAGTGTAAATCCCAGGCACCTCTGGGTGTGGAGGCTTCTGTTGCTGAAGGGCAGTTCTCATGGATGTTCTCACAAAAGCAGGGAAAGGGCTCACCAACCACACTGAAAGAAGGGATTTCAGGGGGCCCAACTGAGCATACCAACATCTCCTACAAGGAATAAGGATGGAAATAGAGACACCCATTAGAAGACTAATGCTGCAGTCCAGAAGAAAGACGGAGGTGGCTTGGACTAGAATGTAACAGCAGAGGTGTTGAGAAGTGGTTGGATTCTAGAAAATTGTGGAAGGCAGGGCCCATAGGACTTGCTAATGGTTTGCTTACAGAATGTTAAAGAAAGAAAAGAATCAAGAAGGATTCCAGGGTTTGTGGCCAACCCATTTATGGAGAAGGGAAAGACTGTGGGAGGAGCAAGTTTGGGAGTGGGGTGACAATTAGAAGCTCCATTTGATACATATTAAATTAGAAACACTTCACAGATGCCCAAATGCATATGTCACAGAGGCAGACAACCAAAGAATCTGAAACGTGAGAATATATTTCAATTCCTAGGTTCAGATGACCGGCTGTCCATGATTTTAAAGCAATGTGCATATGTGTTTGAGGTGGCACTGCTGGAAACTTTTATTGGGGTCCTGAGAATGGATGGAGAGTGAGTGAGAAAGCCAGAGTTAGTTCCAATAAACCTTGAGAAGGATGAAAGGTAAATGTTAGGCACTATAGACCAGTAAGCTTAATGAGAACTGTAGGCCCCATTTAAACATGATTTTTAAGTAATTTACCAAAAGTTATAGTGCTTTAGAGGTAACCTGGATCACAAAGAACACATCAGACCATGTGAGCCTCATGTCCAGAAAGATATTCTAGGCACAGAGGTTTGGGGGATTCTGCTGTCTTAGTATATCCTGATTTTTATACCGTATTCATTAAATTTCTTTATTATTTCCTTCTGACAGAATGAAGAAATGTAGGCCAGAATCTAGAGTAGTTACGTAGCTTTCTGACTAGCTAAGCGATAAGAGCAAAGAAGAGCCAAGTCTTAGATTATTTTTTTGATGGCCAATCAAGTTTTTATATCACCAGACCCTTTGCTGGTGATAATTTTTATCAACAGCTTAAATGAAGAGCTAGAAAGCATGTTATCAGATTTGAAGATGACACAAACCAGGGGGAAAAAAAAAAGCTAATATAATGAATTATAGAATGGAAGTTGAAAGGGAAATGCCCAAACTCACAATCTGAAATTTAGTAGGGATGGTTGCAAAATAAAGCAAAATATCCCATTTCACAGGTTGTGAGGTCTCCCTTGACAGAAGTGCATAGAATTAACAAATTTTTACAAAGACGTTTGTTTTTCATTAAGTCATGTGTGGCATTGAGTTAAGAGTGCAGGCTTTGGAGCCATCTGCCTGGGTTAGAATCCTGGCTCTGCTACTTACTGGCTGTCTGAGCTAGGGTATGTTCTTTAAAGTCTGTGTTTTATCTTCCTTACCTGGGAGATGAGAATGATAATGTCAGTTCTAGCTAATACTGTTGGAATAATTGTAAGAATTAAACACATGTGACGTACTAAGAACAATGCCTGGGGCATAATAAGTATTCAATAGGTAACTATTATAACAGGTTCAACAGTGTGATCTGGTTGCTAAAAAGGTAAAACAGTCTCTGGGTACAATGGTAGAAATGAGGTGTCAAGATAAAAGGAATCTCATAGCCCACTGCACCCTTGCTGGGATTTTGTTCAGTTAGGGTGTCCCTAATTTAAAAAGTGTCTTCAGCCTGTGGGCAATGCAGTTCTGAAGGGGATGAAGGGTGTACAGCCATGCCTAGTGAAGAAAAGTGGAAAGGGCTAGAATAGAGAATGTGACTTCTTTTGCAGAAAGACTCAACAGCTGAAATAAAGCTTTCTTGAAAAATCTGAAGAGCTGACATGTGGAAAAGGAATTAGATAGAGTTTCTGTTGCTCTGGAGACAGAACCCAGAGCAGAGAGTAGGAATAACAGAAGATGATGTGGGGTGCAGGAGGGTTTTAACTTTCTGTTAAAGAAGAATTTCTGTTCTAGATCTGCCTCTAAATCACTATGTGATGTTAAGTCTCTCCACTCTGTAGGCCTCAATTTCATAATCTGTGAAATTAGGATTTAGATTAGATGAGCTCTAAAGTAGAATTTATAGTTGGCCTGTCAGTGGGCTGTCTTCCTAGACAGTGGGTTTCTTGTCATTGGAAATGTTTAAGTAGAGAGCCATGAGACATATCAGAGTAGACATTATTGTGTTTGATTTGGAATTTGATCTAAATGACATCAAGGTCTCTCTTTCAATTCTAAGATTCTAAGAAAATATTTTTGTGTGTATTCAGATGGCCTGTCCATCCCAGCCTTGATGGAGATATAGACTCTTCAATGTTTATGTTACAGTCTCTATTGATTAGACTGAGCTGTGATTTCTCATTCACATTCTCGGGGGCATAAAGCTCCCAGAGAATTGAATGACCTCAGGGAAGAGCTCTCTGTACTAATTTCCTTGGTACCTAAATTGTCACAGCAGAGTTTCTAGCGTGAACATGCTGTCATTGCTCCCATTCTTTGTCCCAAAAGTGAAAAGAGTGAAAAGCACCCATAAATGACTGACTCCCTCCATATTACATAGCCGCTAGCTAGGTTCAAGGCTGTGCGTGGAGAATCTGGTGTGAATGGAGGCTGGGATACGCAGGCTTGGGGGTGAGTGCAGCAGGAGGGGGAGGGGCAACTGGATGGCAGCCAGGAGCAGGGAGCTGTGGGACACCGTCATCTGTTGCCTGCAACTGCCAAGCTGACTTCACTCTTTCTACAACAAATATTTATTGACCACTTATCATGTGGAGGACACTCTACTAGGCACTCTGAGAGACACCCAGGAATGCAATACACTTGCCCCTTCTGGCAAGGGGTTTCTAGTCTGTTTGGAAGATAAATACTACCCGGCAGGAAGCACTTTGCATAATACTTCAATGTTTGCAAAGTGCCTCCAGACAAATCATTGTTCCAGCAGCCTGTGGGATTAGATCCTTCAGGTCCCCTCACAGCCCCCTATTGGGTGCGCTTGCTGCTGCTGAAGTAGGCCTACACGTGTCTTCTGACTCCAGTTCCAGTGCTCTTTCCACTCCACCACACTAACAAGAAAAGTTAAAAGCCATCATGTGGCCTATAGTATATTATCAAGGGAATTGCACGGATAATACGTATTGTACGAGTTCAGGAATACAGATCTCTGTGTCTAGTAACAGAAGGGAGCTGAGTGAGGCCCTGGACATGAGTTAGAACATGCCAGTGATTTAATAGTGATCCAAACAGACATGATTCTTACCATCTGAGAATTTATAGTCCCGTAAGGGAGTCGGACATTCATTAAATAATCACATACAGATTAATTACAAACTAGGATAATACTACGAAGAACAAATACAAGATGATATGAGAATGTATAACAGGATGGAATCTGATCTAATTTGAGTAGATAGAAGTCAGGGATATTTTTCATGAAAAAAAAAAAAAAAAGAGAGCTTTTTGGCCTGAAGGTGACTAGGATGGAGCAATGCCAGGGGAAGCGAGGAAAGGGAGAAGAGCATTCCAGACAATGGGAAGAGCATATGCAAAGGACCTGTGGTAGCAGGGAGCATGCATTCAAAAAAGTGAAAGTTGACTAGTAGAGGGTGCTGACTTAAGACTGAACAGAAAGGCAGGGACCAGATAATATTGAGTTCTTTGTTTTTATTTTGAGAACAATAAGCAGACATTGGAATAGTCTTAACCTGGAGGTGACATGTTCAGTTTTGCATCTTGAAATGACTACTCTTGCTGCTATGTGAATAGATGGAGGGTGGACACTCAGGGAAATTGGGAAGAGTCTATGGCAGCAGTCCAAGAGGGAGATCTTGGTGTACTGGACAATGGAAAGGGTGGTGGAGAGAGAAAATTATGAGAGAAGATTTACCAGGACCTGAGCACTGGTAGGATGTGGATGAAGAAGGGAACAAAAGCAATCAGTAATCAGGGTTTTGAATATGGGAGTCTTGCAGCCTGGAAGTGCTTTTAAGGGATATTATAGAAAGTGGGGGTGATGCTGGCTTGATATGCAGAGTTGGGGATGTGATGGATTATCCAAGTGAAAAGTAAGCAGTAGGATTAAGATTTTTAAAAAAGACAAAAGAATTGTAGTTGTAAGATTGGGACCTATCAATAAAGTCACGGTGATTAAGATGTGAGTGGAGGAATCTGCAGGTGGGAGGATAGTGAAGAAAAAGCATGAGGGTTCAGGAGTTGTATAGAACAGAACGACTGGATCAGGTGAGTGGATAAAGTAGGGTGCACTGGAAAAGTAGTGGCCATGGAAATAGAAGGTCACAGAAATAGAAGACAATAAAGAATCACCCCTAAACATAGTTCTTTCTTTATTACCACCTTATATATATTTCCCTGAATTAAACAGCAATAGACATCTACCAGGAAGAAATTACTCTGTGGATTACAACACTGTTGTTACCATAGTATGGTTGCTTTCAGAGTATATTTGGGGATGGCTTACAAATCAAGTTTAAGGCCGGGTCCTCCCCATCCCTGAATTTACTGGTCACAGGCAGACAAACTATATTCAGGTTGTATTTTTTGCTAGTGAATATTGTGGTCCAGAATCAGATTCCACAAGACCCATTCATTTGTAAATAAATAAATAGCCCCGTAAAATCATTAAGATGCTTTTGTATAAAAAAAAATCTGTTTCTACATTTGAGAAGTCACAGTGTGAACTTTCATTCTTGTTCCAAATGTCTCTAAAATCCACTAACACTTGTCTCAGCACCGAATAAGCACATCACAAATAAAGTTATCAACTTTCTCTGCTGAAACTTTTTCATCTACTTACGAGTACGCCCAAAGACTTCAGTTCTGAAGGATGGTAGCTTGATTGGTGCCAGCTCTTATCAGGAATCACGGACCAAATTGGTTATTTTTGGCCATAAAATGAACTTGAGGTTGGCACCAATACCTTAAAGCACTTATAAGACAAACACTTAAGTGGGAGTCAATTGTGTTCTCCTCTATGGAAAGTTTTCTGTGAGATCGAAGCACAGGTGGCTTCATCCAGCCAAGGTTATGTTCAAAGTTGAGTACTGGGATGACAACATGGAAAAAGCTCAAGCCGAAGAATTAGGTAATTGCTTTCGGTAAATTTTTAGTTTATGGTTAGTTGCAAACCTAAGGCAAGACATCCTTCTTGGAGCTCTGCATCTATGCACAGAGGGGGTGGGTGTGAAGAATCAGCCCCTGGTGCCCACATTTACGTGCTTTTGTATCTGGTAAGTCAGCCCTGGGTCACTGTCCCACAGCAGGGTGGCCAGGCTCCTATTCTTCTTGTAGTATCCCTTACCTGCATCCCACCCCAGTTTCAGAATTTCTTCTGAAATGCTCCTTTTTTCACACTTCCAGGATCTGAGGCCAACATTTCAGATGGGTAGGGTGACCACTCCTCCAACCTAAGAGTAGGAGATGCATAGACCTGTAGAAAAAAGGTGCACAGGAGAAGTTGACATTTTAATCAATTAGTTCTAGGGAGGTACTACCTGAAATCCAAATCTTTAGCAACAGTTACTCACCTTTTTAAAAGACTGAGGTATAATTTGTGTACAGTGAAATACTCTGATATTCAATCAGTTTTGACAACTGCATATCAAGATATAAAATATTTTCATCAGTCTAGAATGTTCCCTCATGCGCCTTTCTGGTCAGTCCCCATACGCATCCATTAACTACTGCTCTGCTTTCTATCACTATCGGTTAGTATGGTTTATTCTTGAATTTCTTATAAGCAGAATCATACGGTCCATGCTCTTGTGTTTTGTTTCTTTCACAGAGAATAATGTTTTTGAGATTCATTTATGAGCCTATCAGTAGTTTGCTCCTTTTTATTAATGGGTAGTATTCAATCTTTGAATGTACTACAGTTTTTAAAAGCTCCATTCTACTGTTGATATACATTTGGATTATTAACAGTTTTTGGCTACTATGAATAAAACTGCTATGAACATTCTTATATAAAGCTTTATATAAACATACATTTTCATTTTTCTTAGGAAAATATCTATAAATAGAATTTCTGGGTCATAAGGTAGATGTAGGTTTAACTATTTAAGAAACTGCTAAACAGTTTCCCAAAGTAGTTGTACCATTTTATACTCCCACCAGAACCAATGAAAATGTTGGTTTCTTCACATCCTCTCCAATGTTTGTGTTGTTAGTATTTTTTCAGTTACAGGCATGTGTGTGTGTCTTATGTAGTGGTATGTTGTATTTTACTTTGTATTAACCTGCTGACTAGTGATGTTGAATACTTTTCACATGTACTTATTGGTCATTTGTATATCTTCCTTTGTGAGCTGTTTAAGTCTTATGCCCATTTAGAAATTTTGGTTCTTTGTATTATGGACTTATAGGATTTCTTTGTATGTTCTGAACACAATGTATCTGTCAGATATATGTACTGTGAATATTTTTTCCCAGTCTATGGCTTGCTTATTTATTTTCTTGATGGTGTCTTTTGATGAATATTTTATAGTTTGGTACAGTACAATTTATCAATGGTTTTTCCTTTATGGCTTATACTTTCTATATCCTTCTTGAAAATGCTTTGCCTCCTACAAGGCCATAAAGATTTCTCCTATGATTTTGTTCTCCTAGTAACTTTATTGTTTTACCTTTATATACATTTAATTATATCACCCATCTCGAGTTGACTTTGTGTACATTGTGAGGTAATTTTCCCCCCCTCTCTCACGTTTGGTATGGGTATCCAGTTATTCTAACACAGTTGTTGAAGAGATTTCCTTTCTCCACTTCAGTTTCTATGGTGCCTTGTCAAAAGTCATTTGACTAAGTGTGAATGGGTGTATTTCTGGACTCCTGTTCTGTTTCCAGACCTGGTTTCTAAGTGTTGGTAATGATTTTAAAATGGGAATAGATTGAGAGTCTTAGGTTTCTAGAGGTTTATGAATTAGGGTAGGAGCCCCATAGTAAGCATCCTTGACCACCTGAAGGTTTCTGTGTGTGTGTTCAGTGGACCCATGATCATTTATATATTCTCATGGGAGTACTCTAAGGAAAGTTGTTACAGAGAGCCAAGAGTGCTCACTCCCTGTAGTACCATCTTTTAAGAATGAGTGAGGTCAGGTAAGAATTAGCTGATTTCATTGCAGAAGCAGAGGGAATAGACAGAGTCTAGAAAAGTAGGGCCTGTCACGGTTGGAGAAACCAACTGTTCCTGAACCTAAATAAGTTATTGCCTTTTTACTCAAGTCCATTATTTCAGATGGTTTCAGTGTAGCTGTCACAAGCTGAGAGAGCTAGAAGATACCCCATATTTGACCTTTTGCAATTGGTTGAACATTTTAGCAGAATTATTCTTAACCACTTACATAGTACCCAGTGTCTCTTCCTTCATTACCCTGGCTCTGATGAGCTAGAGCTCCTGCCCTGACTTTCCCTGGAAAGGCCTATCTTTTCTTAGAATTTAGGTTACTAGGTTGTCCTATAATTGAAGCTCTCTGATGGCTCAAGAGAAGTTATGATCTGAGGTCCACCCAGCCTTTTATTGTTAGGTTTGTACTGAGAGCTCTTTCCAGCTTTTTGTACTCTAAGTGGAAACAGAATTCCCAAGAGGGTGATTTATAAAGATATTTTTTACTTGGTAAAAATCTTTTGTAACATTCTTTGGAATCACAATCCCTATTCCCATTCCAATCCCTATTACCACTCCAATCTGTCTCTTTATCGGATTCTACTCATCTGTCTCCAAACTTGTAGACCACAGCTCCAGGAGGGTAAGACTTGGCATTTATTTCTATTCCCAGCAATTTGTACAGCTTCTGACACGAATAAAGGATGCTGTTTGTTGATTAAGTAATGAATGGGATGCCTTGACCAATCTCACTTAACAAATGCCTGTCAAGACCAAAAGCAATGTTACCTCCTCTGAGAAAACTCTCATGAGTTCCCTCAGAAAGAGTTAGTTGCTCCTTCTCTGTGTCTCCTTCATACCTTCATACTTTGTACCTTTTTTCACTGGCATGGTATATGATGACGATTGTTGTATCTTTAGTCTAGATTGTGACTTTGTTCAGAGCAGGAACATATTCTTCTTCTTTTTCTCCTTCTTCTTCTTCTTCTTCTTCTTCTTCTTCTTCTTCTTCTTCTTCTTCTTCTTCTTCTTCTTCTTTTTTTAAAGATTTTATTTACTTATTTGACAGAGAGATCACAACTTCTTTTTTTAAAGATTTTATTTACTTATTTGACAGAGAGATCACAAGTAGGCAGAGAGAGAGGAGGAAGCAGGTTCCCTGCCGAGCAGAGAGCCCAATGCAGGTCTCGATCCCAGGACCCTGAGATCATGACCTGAGCTGAAGGCAGAGGGTTTAACCCACTGAGCCACCCAGGCGGCCCCGGAACACATTCTTCTTATTCTGTATCTCCAGGTACCTAGAATGATGCGTGGTACATATAATTATGACTCAGTTTGCTAAATGGATACATAAAAACTTTTCTAAATGAACTGTAAATGTCTTTGTTGAGTGATTATGTGAAATAGGTTTACATTTATGTACTTTCTATTTACAAAAACAATGGCATAAAGAAATACACTTGTCATAGGCTGTGTGTATACGTGTATGTTTAACCTCCTAATGATGTAATTGATTGCAGAATTTGCTTAGGACAAAGATCGCAGCTGGGTAGTATGTGTGCCACCATTTTCTCCTTGTGTGCTTATGGCAGAGAGACTGTTTCAGGTCTTTTTCCTATTGGTCCTGGGAGTGAACTCAGAACCCTACCTTCCAATAACATTTCCACCAATGAATTAGATTTGGTGTATGGAATAAAGATTGTTTTCTCTTCCCTAATCTAACGGGCTCCCAAGACAACAAGCTGGAGATCACCCTTGATGCCCTTGTGGGATGGTACCTAGAGAGAGAGTCTAATAAGCTGCAGACACTTTGCAGATTCCTGTCTCTTAGAACTTAATCACATTTGCATTTGGCTATGCTCAGATGGTGGAAACACAAACTCCAGACTGTCAATCAACGTGGGCTTCCTTTCCAACTTTTCCTAAATCAATTTCTTTAAAAATCTTTGAACACCAAAATTATACAACTAGTTTTTAAACAATAATAATATTTTATACCTATAGATTATGTGATAGTTGGTAACCTAGAATTGTGCATCACTGAAAATCTAGTTTAGGAGATGTTCTTGAGAGTATGTGTGAGAGTGTGTGCATACATGTGTGTGAACTGAAGAGTTTATGAAATTTGAGGGAAAAAGAGGGAAGATATTTGCTGAAAAATATTTTTTATACTGTCCAGCTTTTACCTTTAAATATCAGTAAAAAAATTTCTAAAACATATAGATTTCTGGCATGTAATTTATCTTCAAAACAGAAATTAAACCTAACCAGTTATAAATTTGAGTTTCTTTCTGAATTAACCATGTTGGCCTTCACCCAGCTACCTCCTTATGCTCACATGGTTGCTTCCAGACTCTATGTAGAATTTGATGCCTCTGTAGTATCAAATTTGTTAAATGGCATATTTTTATATCAGTAATTTTTATAGCATATTGTTATTCCAGACTTTTACATGCCTCTAATTTATTCTTAACTTCAATATAGCAGTATTGGCTTTTTTTTTTTCTAAGTTTGATGGTACGAATGCTTAATTGTGATTTAAAGTCATTTCAACACCATCACAAATTTGTACTTCATTTTCTATTCTTTCACAAACTTTAGATATTTGGATGGGTATAAGAGTAAGTATTAATGTTCCTCAAGTTTCCTTTTTATATCTCCTTGAGTAATATTTTGATTTTTTAAAAATATGATTGAGGTGAAGTATTTATGATGACCTTGGCTTATTCATGATACTTAAGTACAGAATTTTAGGTTGCAAATACAGTTTTACAACTTAAATGCAGTTTTGGTTGCAAATCAGAAAGAACCTGCTACAGTTTCCTTAAATCATATTCCCTCTTCTTAGTCCCCCAGCAACAAGAAGTCGATTGATCATTATCTCTCTCTTCTAATGTCTTTCATAAAATGAGGTCATTGGGTTGCAGAGTTGGCCTTAAGAGTTTTGTGGCAGTGTCCTTTCTCAGTTGTCTGGGTACCATGTTTCTGTGGTTGTCAGGATTATAGTCTAAGGTAAGATGGATGAAGGCTGATGAGGCATGTTTTTGTTGCTATATAAAGCAAGGTTCCTAAGTGCAGCAATCAAGAGATTGATTTTTTTTTCTTGAATACTTGGCCACTGACATAGGCTGCCACCAGGAGAATGCCACCTTGGTTATCTGGCCTAGAGTCCAAATAGCTTTCATGGAAGATGGGTTCAAAGCATCAATTTTCTGTCTTAATCATATCATTTTATTTTTTGCATGGACTTATGATCATATTAGTGAAAATAAAAATAAAGAAGGGAAATTAAACTAGAAATCAAGTGCCTTTCTTTTTCCCTTGCTTATATTCAGTTTGTATCTATTTATAACCATACTTTGTGTGTAGTTGTAGCCATAGTTTTTGATCCATAATTTGTTACTCTAATTTTAAGTAATACATCAAAAAGTATGTTTCTATGTTGCTACATAGTATAATTTGTTATGACCATTTGAACAAATATGCATTTTCATGTCAGTAGGTAGTCTTTTAAAACTGTTTATTCAATGTTGAATGTATATAAAAATTTTTAAATTACATATAAGCTATAATGAATCAACATATTATCAATATGCATGTGCTTATCATTCAGTTTAAGATGAAGAGCATGACCATTATCTTTGAAAGTCCCTACGTGTCTTTTCCTGTCTCATCCTTTCTTACCTCCTGAAGGTCATATGACACTATCTTAAATCTTGTGTTTATTGTGCACTTGATTTTCTTTATAATTTTATTATATGTATTTGGCTGTTTCTCTAAACAACATATGGTTTCGTAAATACTTTTTTATCTATATTTAAATGGATTCATATTGGACGCATTCTCTTGTGATTTTTTTTTCACCCAAAATTAAACACCTGTGTTTTTTTCCACGTCATTATGTGTTGTGTTCAATTGCATGGCTGTAAAGTATTTCAATATATGAGTATATTACAACTTATTGTCCATAATGAATATTTGGGTTTATTCCAGTATTTTTTCCCTTTATAAATGGTAGGGCAGAGAACATTATAATACACAGTCCTATTATAATTATTTAAGAGTTTCTTTGCAGATACTCTTCTTCAAATACTTAGGTAATTCTGAACAGTTTTCCCAACAGCAAAATGTAAGAATTCTGGTTGTTTTACACCCTTGTTAATGTTTGATATTATCAGCCAGTACAATTTTTGCTAATATGGTAGCTATGAAATGCTTTCTCATTTGGTTCAAATGTGTATTTTTCTAGTTAGTAATGAGACAAAACCTCTTTTCATATGGCTTATGTTGTAGTGAAGAGTTTGTTGAAAACTTTTGCTTATATTTCTCTGGAGTTTTCTTTTCCTGATTGGTCTGTAGAAATTCTAGGTATTAATTATTTGGGTTATATGGGTTCAATTATCTTCTCCCATTCTGTTTCTCACTGTCTTTATGGTATCTAGTGATAAACATAATATTAATTTTAATGTAGTCAAATATATCAAATTTCATTTTAAAAAATGTGTCCTTGGTGTCTAAAGGAAAATTTCCTTCCTCGGGTGTTAAAGATATTCTATATTTCTTCTGAAAATGTTATAGTTCTGTCTTGACTTTGTGTGTGATGTGATGTAAAAGTACATTTCCTCCTTCCCTCCTTCCTCCCCTCCTTCCTTCCCTCCTTCCTCCCCTCCTTCCTTCCCCTCTTTCTTTCTTTCTTTCTTTCTTTCTTTCTTTCTTTCTTTCTTTCTTTCTTTCTCTCTCTCTCTCTCTCTCTCTCTCTCTCTCTCTCTCTCCCTTTCTTTCTCTCTTTCTCTCTTTCTTTCTTTCTTCTTTTAAGTAAGGATGACCAATTGGCTCAGCACAATTTATTTATTAAAAATTCATTCTTTCTCCATTGAATTGTAATACCAACTCTGTGATATACTAAGTTTTCATATATGAGGAGGTCAATATCTATGATCTTTAATCTGCTCCTTTGGTTAATTTGTTTGTCATTATGTCAGTTTCACATTTTCTTAATTATGTCAGCTTTATTTAAAGTTTTGATATCTGGTAAAATGAATCTCTTAGTTTTTCTTTAGGAATGTATTGGTTAATCTTGGCCCTTTTTTCTTCTACATAAATTTTACAAACTGCTTGGCAAAATAAATTAAAAAAACTGCTGGGACTTTATTTAGAATATTATTGAATTTATACATTAAGTTGGGAGACACGGACATCTCATTAATACTGAGTCTTCTAGTCCAATGAATGTGAGATATTGTTTTCTTTATCTAGATCTTAGGGTATGCTTTTTATAATTCTTAAAAAAATTTTTATCCATAGAGTATTTGCACAACTTTTGTCAAATTTCTTTTTAATGCTATTGAAAATGACCATTTAAAAATACATATTCTAATTATCTACTATCTAATTATCTGTTTCTTCTGTAATTGAAATATAATTGCTTTTTTTAAATTGACTCTGTATACAGAACAATATGTAAAGTCTCTGTCTGATTCTAATCATTTATCTGTAAATTATTTTGGATTCTATCATATTCAAAAGTGACAATTTCAGTTTTTTTCTAGTTGTTGTGTCACTTGTTTCTTTTTTCCCTTGCCACACTGATTTGGATTTCTAGTACAATATTTTATAAAAGTGGGGCTCATGGGTCTTATTCCCTATGACAAAGGGAAAGCTTTCACAGTTTCCCTCTTAATTGTGATATATCTGTAGCTTTATATTTGTTGTTATAAATATCCTTTATCAAGTTAAATCTCACTTCTAATTTTAGATTATCAAATTTTTTTTATATTATGGTTATTGAATTTAAAAAGTTTTGTTTTCTTCATCAATGGGAAGAAATCACATTATTTTCTCCTTTTTAACATGGAGAATTACATTGATCTTTAGTGTTAAACTAATAATACATTCTTGGCGTAAATTCAGCTTGATATGGCTAATTTATCCTTTCTCTATATGGCTGGTTGTTACATGTTGTTAATTTATTAATGTATTGTTTAAGATTATTGCCTCAGAACTCTTGATAGAAATGTCTGTGCTTTTCCTTTGCTATAGGTCCTTGTTGGGTTTTAGAATCAAGACTATGCTAGACTTATATAATGACAAAATGAACTGCAAAAGTATTCCTTCACTTTTTGTTCTCTGGGAGAGTTTTCATGAGTTTGGAATTGTGTTTTTCTGGGATGTTTGGTAGAACTTGCTTGGGAAGCGCTTTGTATCTGGAGTTGTCTCCAGATGTGGAGACTGTGTATCCCTGACTTGGCTGCGTTAATGGTTATAAGATAGTTCAATTTTAAAAAAGTTATAGAACTATTCTGTAAGTCTAAATTAATAGATGTTAGACTTTTACATACATTTTATGTTTTTTAACCTTTCACACTTTTCCTCTGCTTGTCCCTCTGCACTGCATTCTAGGTAATTCCCTTACGTCTGTCTAATGATTCATTGATTCTCCTTCCCACTGTGTCTAATCTGCTGTTAAACACCTCCATTGAGATTTTGTTTTTGAAGATTACATTTTTAATATCCAGGTATTCTTCTTACTCTTTTTAAAAATCTGATTGCAGTTTACTCATATTTTCGAGTCTATTTGTTATTTCCTGAAAATATTAAAATGTTCTTAGTTTTGGTCTGTTAATTCCTTTATCTAATTATTCGCAGTCTAATTCTGCTGCCTGTTGTTTCATCTTATTTTATTAAATTTTATCTGTGATTTGTGCCTTGGTACTCTTTCTGTGTAAACTCTGTATGAGATCCTGCTGGAGGCGGTTTCTTTCAGAGAGAATTTCCATTTGTTTCTGTCAGGTGCCTGCTCAGGGAGGGTAACAACAGTGTGTAGCTGGGACACTTCAAGCTAAATTATCAGCTTGAGATTTTAAGTTCATTTCTTTGAAACCTATCAAATTATAGAAGTGTTGGGTGCAAATCCAAATAAGTGCTGGTCGTCATTGTAAGTTCTCAGGGCAGATTTAAATTTTGTTACTTCTACTCATAATGAAGGTCCCACACAGGACAGTTTCTTTATAAGTTCTTTGAAGGTGGGGGTCAGTTTATTTCTGTTAGTTCATCCTTATCATGGGGTCATAGCCCTTTGAGATCTCAGCTTTATAAGAAGAATTGCCCATTGCTTTTCCCACTTTGACCAATCCTGAAGAGGTTGTGAAAAATTAAACTCAAATTGGGCTGATTTGGCAGATATTCTCATGGTTAAAGCCAGCTTCAGTGTCCCGTTTTTTCTTCTCTGAGTTTTTGCCTTTATTTGGTTTTTGGATTGGGTATCTTGTTTTCTTATCACATCAAATATTAATTTAAGAAGAAATATAAATTTTATCTTTCAGTTTTAGTTTTTTTCATAATTCATGGTTAGGGTTGGCTCTGGTGTACCATACTACCAGAAATTATTTTAAATATCTGATTTTAAATGACTGCATAATTTAATAAAGTACAAGGTGAATATATCACCATTTATTTTATAACTAATAGTTTAACATTTCAAATGAATGCCTTCATCAAGTTGATGTACCACAACTTACTTAAGCACTCCTCTTTTATTGGACATTTACTTTGTTTCCAGTGTTTTTCTACTATAAAAAATATTATGATGAAAGTTAAAAAATACTTTACAAATCCATGGGTCTTGCATGCCATGATAAATTTCCATTTTATTATGGTTATGGTAACACATATCAGTATTTTGAGCCAAGTAGTGGCATGTTCAGCTCTGCATTTTAGAAAGTGAAAGATGAATTCTAGGTGGTTGAAATTGAAGACAAAAAGATTTGTTAAAAAAAAAAAAAGCTACTTGAATAGTCTAGCTAAGGTTTGATGAAGATAACAACCAGCCTAGACACAAAGGAGACTAAAAAGTCTAGATTGGAAGATACTTGGAGTTTTAAAATGTATAGAATTTAGTGAATGACCTAATGAAAGGGGTTAGGGAGAAATAGCAAGAGGATTCCAGAGTTTCTGTTTTGAGCAGTTTTGTGTATAGTTATGTCCTTCACCAGAATAGGAAATGAAAGAAGCAGAAGATTATGGATACATGTGTACATTTGTTGAGATGCAAATGCCTGTGGAGATATTCATTGAGCGTTTGGATATTTGTAAAGATTGGGAATCATGAAGAAACATGGTAGCTGAAATTTGGGTCTTGAATGAGACTGCCTGGGGAGATTTTGAGGGGAAAAAAAGGCTTAGGGTAAAACCATGGGAAATACTAAAATTTAAGAGGTCAGAGGTGGGGCCAATGTAAATGAAAATACTGGGCTAGTTGCTCAAAACACAGAAAAAAATGTGATTATAGTTACATTACAAAATTTTCCTTTCTTTTGTGGTCTGTCTCTTGACCTTATGGTGGCTTTTGTTTGCTATTTAATATCATCCCAATAAAAAAAATCAAAACTTTAAATTATTAACATAAATTTTATCATTCATCTTTCTCCTGTGCAATGCCAGTTTTCAACAGCTTAATTGAGATATAATTTCAATACAGTCAATTCATCCATTCAAAGTGCACAGTTCAGTGGCTTTTAGTATATTCACAGAGTTATGTAACCATCACCACAATCTAATTTTAAAACCTTTTCATCATCCCAGAAAGAAATCCCCCACACCCACTGGCAGTTCCAATAACTCCCTCCCCCTAGTCCTAGGTAACCACCAATTTACTTTCTATCTCTATAGTCTTGTCTATTCTGGACATTTTGTAGAAATGGAATCATACAGTATGTGGTCTTTTGTGACTGGCTTATTTCAACAATGCCAATTTTGAGTGCAAACATCAGTTTTAACTAGTATGTGGAATTACTGAAATGGCACATTTCATATTTCATGGCTCATTTCTGGAGGGTGCCTCAAATTGGACAGAAGGGACAAAGTCATGCCAACCCCAGGAAGGATAAAAAGTAAAGGGAGGATTCTCCTTCCTGCATCCCATTCTCCCATTGAACTGGCTGAAGGAACACTTTGGGGCCGGGGGATGCTTGTGAGGCAAGTGCAGGCTCTTCCCCATGTATGGGAGACTCATTTGCTTGGGCCTGAAGGCTGCTAGGTTTTCTTTTCTGTCAACACAGAATTTCCACACTAAATCCTGGGCAAAGATGGGTTTGGGTATGTGAAGCCAGTCATTTCCTCTAATCACGGTCTGCTGCCCTTACTCAGAGCAGACAGGTGGCCCCAGAGATGTTTAAACCTCTGCACTTTAAACCACAACACGCTGAGTATTGTGGGTGCGGGGAGGCCAAGAGGTTTGCAGACCAAGACACAGCCTCTAGTTCATCACTTGCCACGCATGCTTGTGTGGCACAAGGATGGAATAGGTACCCAATCCGGATCCTCCCAGTACTGTGCCCAGGTCTTTTCTGGGGTCAGAGAGTGGTAGGAGTCATGGGATGGAGGTGAGTAGGGGAGGCCAGGCAGGCCCTAAGATGCAAGGTGGCATGTCACTGGGCAGCAAGAACCCATCTCTGGGAGGTAGATGAGGCAGGATGAACATAAGCCGAGCCTCCAAGCCCAGTGCATGTTCCATTGTCTCACTGGACTTCACTTACAAAGCAGAAATTCAAAGGGAAAATTATTAAGAATTTCAAAGCAGTGACTGCAGTCCATGAACTCCTAAGCAGGGACTTTTCTGAACATTGGTTATTATGCAATTGCACTGGACTCACTTCCATGAAGTTGATCCCAGTCAGAGAAAAGGAAAACTCAGAAGCAACAGAAAAAGAAATATGACAGGAGCTAAAAGAACGGTGTCAAAGAAGTTGATGGAAGAAGATGTTCTAAGAGAGATGGCAGAAGTCAACAGAGTCATTGCAAGAGTAAAGTGTGGATATGAAAAGGACTGACAACTCTAATATGACTGGTGTGATGACTGCCGAGATCAATTTCAGTGCAATGGAGTGGGCAGAAGCCAGAACAAGGATTGCAGAGGGAGTGGGAAGTCAGGAGGTGGAAGCAAAAATTGTTGACTTGTCTAAGAAACTGGCCTGTAAAAGTTAGGAGTGACAGAACTCTGAGGAGCAAGAGAGTCTAGAGCAACAGTTGGGAATTGACATCCTGCAGGCCAGTCTACGGTTTGTTTTTGTAGATGCAGTTCTATTTGAACACAGCCACATCCGTTTATCTACATAGTGTTTTTGGCTGCTTTCACACCGTAACCGCAGAGTATGGTCTGCAAAACCTTACCTGCTATTTGGCCCTTGACAGAAGGTTTTTGACCCCTGTTCTAGAGCAGTGCTTCCTAGACCAGCAGTGTCAACATTAACTGAGAGTTTAGAAATGCAGATTCTTGGGTCACACCCAGATCTACTGAATCAGAAACTTTGGGGTGGTGACTCATAATCTATATTAGGCTCTGCAGGTAATTCTGATGCACCTTAATGTTTGAAAGTCACTGGGATAGAAGTTGGTCCGAGGGTTGTGGGTTATTGTTAAGCTGAAAGTCACTGGGATAGAGTTCTTTGGAAAGCTTATTTATTTATTTATTTATTTATTTATTTATTTATTAAGATTTTATTTATTTGACAGAGAGAAACACAGCCAGAGAGGGAACACAAGCAGGGGGAGTGAGAGAGGGAGAAGCAGGCTTCCCGCCGAGCAGGGAGCTTGATGTGGGACTCGATCCCAGGTCTCCAGGATCATGACCTGAGCCGAAGGCAGTCGCTTAACCATCTGAGCCACCCAGGCACCCTAGCTTCTTTTTTAGAAGATGTTATTTGTTTGAGAGAGGGAGAGAGAGAGACACAGCACAAGCAGAGGCAGAGCAAGAAGCCCATGTAGGACTCTGATCCCAGGACCCTGATCCCAGGACCCTGGGATCATGACCTGAGCTAAAGGCAGATTCTTAACTGTCTGAGCCGCCCAGGTGTCCCAGAAAGATTTAGCTTTTGACTGGAAGGTAGAACCCTCTCCTCTCCGGCAAAGCGAAGGAAGGGAGAAAAAATGGGATGCGTGAAGTTGAGTTCTACTCATTAGGTTCCATTCTCTCCCTACACTGTCTCAGAGTAGTAACGTCCTGCCTTCTCAGAACCCATATTAGATGGAAACAACCAGGACTGATTTCCAAGTAACGAGCAACACCTCATAAGTCTGAAGTTAAATTTACATGAAGGGAGATGTTAGCTTGGGAAATGGAAGGATGCTCACCCATCCAGAATGTTGTAGGGGCCACTCAGGCCTTGCGTAGGTAACTGGATCTTAAAATACCCTTTTAGTCTTCTGTAGTCTAAAAATCTTAAGATTCCTGCCTACAGTGGACACATATTTCTAATCGCTGATGACTTATTCTATCTAGAGTCAAAAATGCCTTCTTGGAACACGTTCTGATCTCCAAACCTCTTTCCTTGTTTCTAAGGGTCAGATCTCCTTCGGTCGTTCTCAGCTGTCTGGGGTTTAGTTAAGCTAGTGGTCAGGGAATCCACTGGCCTGCTTCTAGAGCAATCAAAGGTCAGGGACAAATTTATCTTTCCTAGTGAACCCTCTGTCCTATGTTAAGAATTCCTGTCAATATTTAGTGAATGATTCCTGTGTTTTGAAAAACTGTGAAAAGTGTGAAAGCCAAGATAGGTCCTAGGCCAGCAGTATACCTTCTGTACTCCTCAATTGTCTTTTACACAGTGTGAATTAGTAATTTAAATTCAGTTGTATCCTTAGTAAACCATTCACACCGTTCTAATTTCTGGTGTGCTTGCTTTCTGCTATATGGTTAGACTTACTTTTCTTTATGAAAGGGACGATATATTTTCAGGTATGAAGTGGCTAATCTCCGGACTCTTTTCCCTTTTGTTAGGCCGATCATGAAAGAATCCAGAGAAAGAGATGGGGGCATTCAGTGGTGAAATGAAGCTGGTAAATTTGATGTGTCACAATAGGACTATGGTCTCTGAGGGCTCATGTGAGCTTACTCCTAGGGTGACCCAAGAGGACAAAGTGAAGGAGATAGTGGCCTAGGGCAGGGGGAGGTGATAGGGTTTCCAGGGGCCTTCAGTTGCTGCTCAGTCACTGATCCCTTCTAAAGGAGCACACTCCAACTCTAAATTGTAGCTGTCCTGGGGGTCCTTAGAGCCCCCATGGTCATGCTCAGGAACATCGAAATGATAGATCTGAGGCTTTGAGAAATATCGTTGAAAACATTTTGTTGAGAAGCCAAGGAATAATCCACTATTGTATATTGTTTGAATATTTTTGATGGTCAGTGCATGTATGTGTGTGTGTTTTATAATAGATATATTTTCTCTTTGGCTAATTGCCTTTTATGACATTGTATTTTTCTTATCAATCAGCTTCTCAAACAACCAAGATATGATTTGTTTATCTTTCATTTCTGCTGCAAATATTATTCCAAGTTGGTTGTTTGCATTTTTATTTTGGCTATGATTTTATTTACAGAATTAAAAAATATCAAGTCTTCAAATCTGTTAGTATTTCTTAAATGGGAAGGTGGAGAAATACCATGTTCACCTGCAAACCAAAGAAATTCCATGTGTAGGAAGACTTTTTATGTGGCAGGAGTTCTGTAGTGAATATACACTATCCTGGCATGAGTAGGTCTCTCATCTCTGGTTGAGGAGAGTGGAGTAAAAAGAAAAAAGAGAGAGGATCACATTAGCTATTATTTGGATGCTTTTATTATTTGGATGTTGATACTTTAGGTGCTCAGTGTTTGAAGGGCCTCGTCAGATCCTTCTAAAATAAGATAGCATGGATGTCTGTCCAAGTTTGAATTCTTGTGTATGGTTATTGGTAAAAATATAGAATGGCTACTGCTCATATCAGCTCCTCAGACCTGCTGGAGTCCTGGCATAGTCTGTACCCATGTATGAGGAAGAACCCAGGCAGCATGAGGAGTTCTTTCCTGTTTAAATGCTTGATGGGGGAAACTATCAAAGACTGAAACAAAAGACAGATGGATGCTTTGTCTATGCTGTAGTTACCTTAGACTCCTTGATCACTTACAGCTTTGGGGGTAATTTTTGAATTGTTCTCTAAGGGAGGAACTGATCAAGTTTGGATTTGTATAATCATTTCTTTTGTGGGTTGACCACTTACTATAGAGTGTTTCCACTGGCTTTGGAATGATAAGACTGCAGCTTGCCTGCTGATCATGTCTGTGATGGGCTGTAGAACATTGACCAGATTTAAAGGACTACCAGTATAGCTTACAAATGTAGCTTCTTAACATGGCTGAAATCCCAGGTGGGAAAATGAATGCATCAGTGGACAACTGATTCTGGGAAAGCTTGCCATGAAGATGACTTTATCCCTAGATGTCCAGGCAGAAGGTCACATGGAGCTGTTCATATTTGAATTCCCTACTTCCCTGTTACCTTGGGTATTGGGTCTAGCCTGGCATGAGGACTCTTGTCTTGGGGAGATTATATTGCTTCCAGAACTCAAGTAGGTCTTAAAGATCACCACACAGCCTGCCTTCCAAGTGAACTCTGTGTAGGTGTTCTCAGAGAGGGAAGCCAGGCATGGTGTTGTCTACCACTATCTGAGAGTGTGAAATTATCCTTGTACTTGGAAATGGATTCCAACCTAAAAGGGTATACTTCCTCTTGAAACTAGGGCTCAAGGCCTCTGAAAACATATTGGTAAAATTTGTGGTTAAGGTTCATTTGTCCTGCAATATCCCAGTTCTGTGATACTATTTGTAGTAAGAGATGGGACAAGCACAGTTCTGCTATGATTAACATCTCGTGACTGTGGTAATCATTCAGAACTAGAATTCACTTCCACTTGTCCCTGATTTTTCTGGGCTAGCTGTGCAGGGCTGGGGTCCTACACCCTGGACCCCTGCTGCGAGTTGGGTTAGGATGGTTAGAGTCCCTGTCTATCCATGTAGAAGGGGGATTGATGGCAGATGCCCTTCAAATGACACCCAAACTAGCATGGGATCTCTCTCAGGTTATTTGGTTTGTACAAATCCCAGAAATCCCAGCTGTCATATTGAAACACTTTTTAAATGACGGTCTACTCTCAGCACCCTACACAGACTTCTGTATCAAGGGCCAAATGTTTATAGTTTGTAATCATATCTCACCTGAGTCTTTTCCTCAGGTTAAACAAACTTCTTTTCTTTCAGCTATTCCTTATGTGAAAAATTACACGGGGACCCAGTAATTACTGTCTCACCAACCATGAAATCCCAACAGAAAAATAGGCAGAGGATATAACCATCCATAAATAAATAAATAATTTAAAATTTTGATAGCCATGTATGGAAAGTTTTAATGTATGAAAAAAACAATTATTTCAAGTTAAACAAGTTTCCCTGTCAGTTTGGCAAAAGTGAAGATTCTTACACCGTGTCTTGATGAAACTATTGGAAATAGGCAGTTTCCTATGGGGCAGGTAGGAGAGTGAAATGTACTTCTGGAGACAGCCTGGCAAATGTTGCCACAAGTCCTAAATATTTGCATACCAGAAATTTGCTTATAGGTATTTAGCCTGGAGAGATACTTGGAGAAGTTGTATATTACAAGGATGTTCACCCTGGTGCTGTTTATAATAGTAAAATAACAACAAATAATGTCCAATACTAGGGAACTGGCTACATACATGATGCTACAGCCCCATAAAAAGGTTAGTGTAGCTCTGTATTGAAATGGTGACATATCTGCAATACATTTTTGGGAGTAATTGATTATGAGACCAAAAGAATAACATGATTCTGACGGACATCCAAATGTGAACAATAGTTATATTTGACTCATAGGACCATGGATCATGACATTCTCATATCTCTATTTCTAACTTTCCCTCTTGGGTTTTGTTTCCTGGCTATTAAAGAAATACTAAAAGATAAAAACATTTCATAATTTGATAGGCAAATTGACCTCTTGATTTAATTTATGTTTTTGATTACTAGTGAGTTAAACAATTTTTCATGTTCGTGACTTAATATAGTTAAATAAGGACTAAAGTATTGTGCTTTCAGAGGTCATGTTTATAACTGGGAGGGAATCAGCATCATCTAGTTTCAATCTCTTATTTCCTTAGTAAGGATCAGTCAGTCCAGGGAGGTTATAGAATCTGAGTAGATGTGAGACAGAATGATGGCTGGTAGCTGACCCACCAAACCACTGAACTTTCTGTTACCCTTTGCTGTCTTTCTCAGATTAGGTACATGCTTGGTACCATATACATGCTTCCTGGCAGTACCAAGTGATCTGCTGTGCTAATCCAGAGATTAATTTGTGATTCATGATTGCTAATGATTAATTTTGGAGGTGATTTGTGGTAGATGTTGCTTCACACAAGCTGGGTTTTTTCCTGTATGTGTGAGGGGAGTTACATGGGGGCATTCACTATGCAATTAAATCTGTACAATGGAAGGAAGAATTTGGGGTTTGGGCCAGAGGACCTGCACGGGACCCCGCCACACCATTCCCTAGCTGTGGGCCCCTGGGTAAGTTACTTAATCCCTCGGAACTTTGTACATAAATGGCCAAGTGTATCCAGACCACAAAGTTGTAAAGAGCATTAAATGGGGTTGCAAAGAGAATTAATGTGTGAAAAAGACCAGTAAAGTGCTAAACTGAATGTTATATATCTGTTTATCTTTACTGGTTTGTTAAGATCCCATTTCTTTCCAGAAAGAATTTGAGACAGCAGATGTGTATCATGCTCGTTGCCGTTGTCATGGTTTCTACTATATCCCAACGCTGTGGGAAGGTCGGTTGTCAAGATGGACTGGAGCAAGAAAGCATAAATATTTACAAAAACCTGTTTCAGAAAAGA
Organism: Spilogale gracilis; assembly: GCA_004023965.1. Lineage (NCBI taxonomy): Eukaryota > Metazoa > Chordata > Mammalia > Carnivora > Mephitidae > Spilogale > Spilogale gracilis. Next base: position 1,102 of record PITA01006395.1, on the reverse strand, counting down.
GGAGTAAGGGAGACCCTTCTTGGGTAGGGAAGTTACATTTCTACCAGCCACTTGGGACTAGGAGTAAGTTTGTTAGTCATGAAAGGGCAACTTAATCATCTGGACCAGGCTTATGATTTACTAAGAACCAAACACTTTGTAGTGAGGGGGAAAATGTATCTCTTAGAAGAGAAACTTTTGGAGGATATATGAAGAAAGCCAACACACTATTAGCCTATAAACTTCTAAAGTCAGGAATTGTGACTTTCCTGTTTGTTACTGGACCACCAGTGCCTAGCCCAGCTCAGTAATGGTGAGTTGTCTGAGTAACTTCTAACACTTGGGCTATAACCTGCCAGGGGGTATGCATTGTGTTGAACTCTTAGGGACCATTTCAACTGGGAATTTAATTTCCTTCAGGTCTAGGAAAATTTAGTGTGTTATTTCTTAGAGTGTCCTCTCTTCTGTTATCTCTATTCTTTCTTTTTGGAATTCCTATTAGTTAAGAGTTAGATCTTCTTTATTAATATTCTCATTTTTTTTTCTTTTTGTTCTGCTTTCTAGATATAACTTCTTTATACAGAAAATGCTCTCAAGAGTGAGAGGGGTCCCGACAGTGTTGCCAGAGAGGGCCATCAGGATTGGTCTTTTATAGAAAGCTAGCCAGGGAACTCAAAGACTTTTAACATCTCTCTTGATAACACTTTCAGTGGCTTACTTCCTTTTTAAGGGCTGGTTATTTTTTGTTGGTCACAGGTGATTATCATAAAGACACCCACCCCACAAGACCCACCCCACACGTCTAGGGCAGGTTGGTCCTCCATCTGACACAGAGGGATTCTTTATAAAGATTTTATTTGTTTATTTGTCAGAGAGAGAGAGAGAGAGAGAGAGCACAAGCAGGGAGAATGGCAGGCAGAGCATGCAGAGGGAGAAGCAGGGTCCCTACTGAGCAAGGAGCCCCAATGCTGGACTCAATCCCAGGACCCTAGGATCATGACCTGAGCCAAAGGCAGTCACCTAACCAACTGAGCCCTCCAGGCATCCCAGAGGGTTTCTTTTTAAATTCCTTGTATTAGTTCCAGTTCTTCAGGCAGTGGTGGCTTCTCTTTCTTCACCTCCT